>NDXB01002833.1:0-14547 GCA_002631895.1 Agapornis roseicollis
GCAAGAAAGGGGGGTTGAGTGAGTGAACGAGCTGCATGGTTGGTTGGGTTTAAACCACGACAACCTTGTACAGCAATTTACTTATTCTTTTCCCTAGGAAATGCAACTATGGACATTTTAAGGTCCATATACATAAATGCCGGCATTTTGGGTAGACAAGTGATGTTATGGTCAACATACTGACAAGAAGAATGAACTCTGGTTCCAAATTCTGTCAGGTATGCCCTACAGGGCCTTGCACCAATCCTCCTGCTCATCTAAGTGCTCCAGGGTCCTATAAAGTGGACTTAATTCCTTACTTGACAGTACTGCACACACAGGGTATGATGAGGGGATATGAATATGGACTTCACAGTTATTTTCTCATCCTGAGCTTTTGGAACCTGCTTTCCTTCAGAACTCATAAAAATGCACTATAAACTTGGGTGAAGAACCTCAATTGGGGCAGTATTTTCTAGCAAAACCTCCTCTTGCAACCTGTGACTGCCTGAGGCTGTGTGTGTGACATGCAGTCTGGAGCAGCTCTCCTACTTGCAGAAGCACATTTTCACCTAGCCCTGGACTGTGAAATACTGACTCAGAATATAACTGCTGCAGCTTCACAAGTGATCCTGTGTCAGGTGAGCAGCAGTAACTGCCTTGAATGATAGATCATATCATATATATACATATACATATCATATCTATGAGTCTATCATAGAACCATAGGTGTAGGGCATGGGTTGGACTGGATGATCTTAGAGGTCCCTTCCAACCTAGTGATTCTATGATTCTGTGAACAGTTCGGGTTGGAAAGGACCTTAATATCATAGAATCATAGACCCCCCATGCCATGGGCAGGGATACCTCGCACTAAACCATGGCATCCAAGGCTCTGTCCAACCTGGCTTTGAACACTGCCAGGGATGGAGCATTCACCACTTCCTTAGGCAGCCTGTTCCAATGTCTCAGCACCTTCACAGTAAAGAGCTTCTTCCTTGTATCTAACCTGAACTTCCCCTGTTTCAGTTTGAACCCATCACCCCTTGTCCTATCACCACAGCCCCTGATGAAGAGTCCCTTTCCAGCACCCTTGTAGGCCCCCTTCAGACACAGGATAATTTGATTTCACTGGAACATCAATCCAATGTTTTTCTGTCTCGGGATAGGAGGTTTTGTGTCATTTTGTTTTTTTCTTTAGGTAGACACTGCATTAACTTAAAGCAGCCCCTTCTCTGTAAGTAAGTTTAGTAATGTATCAGTACCAGCAATGCTATTGCTTCTGCTGCTGATACACAGCCAGCCATTGAAGCACAGATTTTGTGTCAGTGTTTTCTCCAGCATCCTAAAGCTGCATGAAGTTCACTGCAAGACGAGGGGAGTCTGCATTCAACCATGATAAGGGTTCCAACCACTGCACAGACACTGGGGATGCTTGCCAGGACAAGCTGAAAAGCAGCAGAGGTCTGGAAACCAAGGTTCTGTGGTCTGCATTCTTCCAGTTATCTCCTTCTAACCAACTGGAGAAACTGTCCTAAGCTTTGCTGCAGTAAAAAGTGTAAGAAGGGTGAAAGATACCATTTCCCATTAACACACATATCAAGGAGACTTATTTAAGGGTGAATAAGAAGACCTTTGCAGAGACTGCTATATCAGCTATGAAAATGCTGTTTCTTGCAAGGAGGTCCATAAAAGTACTAGTGTAGGAAAAAGACCAGTTGTGTACTGGAATGCTGCTTAACTTGCTTCTCCTTAAAACCAGCAATCCCCACCTTTTAAACTCCTATTCTGCTGGAGCTGCAGCCCGAATCCCCAGGAATTTTAACCTTTTGAAGTGATTTTGTCACTCTTCAGTATTCTCCTCGTGGTAGCAGGTCTTTGCCTTTTTGTAGCCTCGCCTCATGTTACAGGTATGGTCTCTGCTTCTTGTTTTCTATAGGAAACTGTCCACGTTCCAGTGATTTCTTAAGCCTTATTTACTATTTCTAAACACCCTCTTTTTAATTGCTCAAGCCAAATAAAGCGATTGTTGACTTTGAATGGGTCACTGACACATTACAACTAAGTTTAAAAACTGTTCCATGAGCTTAATACATTTGAGTTGGAACAGTAAGTACATGCCACAGATAAGAAGACTTGAAACTGGTATTCAGGAGAGTAGATTATCAGACCCAAAACTAGGCAGATCTTTGCATTAAAAAGATCCAAAGATTATAAAACCCAAAGAACTCAAGACTTGTTTACTGGCGCTTGGGGCATCTCTTCTCAGCAGTGAGGAGGAGTTTGGTAAGACTGCAGTTCCACTGCCTTCTCTTCTATTTCTTTTTAATTAACTGGTGCACCATGTCTCTAAGGGAAAACCCCACCACTTTCCTGTGTATTTAGCACGACACCTATGTCTCTGGAGAATTATTTCTAGGGATTAAGTTGTTCCTGGTGTTTCCCTTCTTTAACAGATCATCACCCAAACCAACTCCGTTTAAAACTGTGTGTGTCAGAGCAAAGCTTGTAGGGTATGAACAGGCAGGGCTGATCTCCACTTGGAGCAACTATGAGAGTCCTTTGATGGCTACCTGCAGCCAAACAGAGAAACAGACTTATTCACATCGGCTTCAACACGGAAATGAGGAGCTGGGCACAGACCACGTATGATTTTAAAGCTTCATGCACCCAGTAAGATGAACCCATCTGTGTTACACAAACTGTAACGCAGCTATAAATGCTAAAAGGTGGAAATTTCCCCCCTGGATGCTGACAGTGCACATGGGCGTCAGCGACAACACGGATGAGGAAGAGACGGAATGTGTTCTATCCCAGGCAGTGTGCCCACATCCAGCAGATGCCTTCTGCTTTCCCACTCCGGCCACCAACTGCTTGTGGCAGAGTGCCCAAGGCCACTGAAACTGCATCCCTCCCCAGAGCTCAGATCCTGGACCAGACCCAGCTTCATCTGCTCTGAGACTCTCCATGCTCCTGATGCTGCCCAGGTGGGTGCACAGTCCCTTGCCCTCCCTTTGTCCCTCTTAACCCTTTGCTACCTGCCCTGCTCATGCTAACACAGGGACTTTACCAAGGGCCTGAACCTTTCACGGAGAGTCAAAGGAAAAGCCTGCAACGGCCCATGGAGTTGTGACTGCAGCCAGGTGCAGGAAGACAGGGCTGGCGAGGGGATTCTCTCCTGCTCTGAGGAAACCTCCCTGCAGCCCTGTTCCAGCACAGGAGGGACATGGAGCTGTTGGACCAAGGCCAGAGGAGGCCATGAAGCTGCTGTGAGGGTTAGAGCAGCTCTGCTCTGGAGCCAGGCTGAGAGAGCTGGGCTGGGGCAGCCTGGACAAGAGAAGGCTCCTGAAGGGGAGACCTGAGAGCAGCTCCAGTGCCTAAAGGGGCTGCAGGGAACCTGGAGAGGGGCTTGGGACAAGGGCCTGTAGGGACAGGCCAAGGGGAATGGCTTGAACCTGCCAGAACAGGGGAGACTGAGCTGAGCTCTGAGGCAGAAGCTCTTCCCTGTGAGGGTGCTGAGGCGCTGGCACAGGGTGCCCAGAGAAGCTGTGGCTGCCCCATCCCTGGCAGTGCTCAAGGCCAGGTTGGACACAGGGGCTTGGAGCAAGCTGCTCCAGTGGAAGGGGTCCCTGCCTGTGGCAGGGGTTGGAGCTGGATGAGCTTTAAGGTCCCTTCAACACCAACGGGGCTGCGGGTCCATAATTAACCTCTCTGGCTTGTTGCTCCCAATGAGAGGCAATAGAAGTGCCGCAGGAGCAGCCTCAGCTCCCGAGCTTTTCCTCAGCCCGTGGAGCACCGCAGCAGTTCCTTTCCCTCTGGACACCCCCGGGGTGCCCACCCGGGTCCCATGTAACCGGTTAAACGGAGCTGCTGCCCCATGTAACCCCGCAGGCCTCCCCGCTCGCTGGCGGCGGCTGACGTTCCTCCCGCCCGGCAGGGGGCCGGATGCGCGCTCAGCTGACAGCTGTCCGGAACACCCGCTTCATCCGGGAAACAGCGGGGCGGAGGGCGGGGCGGCCCCGGTTTCGATTCCCCGCGCTCCCGCGATGACGTAGCGGGGGCGCGCGCGGGGAGGGGGGGCGGAGCCCGGCTCCGCAGTGTTTACGGGCGGCAGCGGCAGCGGCGGCGGCGGGCGCGCAGCCGGCGGGGCTCCGACGGGCAGGTGGGTGCGCGCGTCCGGTGACACTGACCCGCGGGAGCGCGCGTGGGGAGCNAGCCCGGCTCCGCAGTGTTTACGGGCGGCAGCGGCGGCGGCGGGCGCGCAGCCGGCGGGGCTCCGACGGGCAGGTGGGTGCGCGCGTCCGGTGACACTG
Organism: Agapornis roseicollis; assembly: GCA_002631895.1. Taxonomy (NCBI): domain Eukaryota; kingdom Metazoa; phylum Chordata; class Aves; order Psittaciformes; family Psittacidae; genus Agapornis; species Agapornis roseicollis. Next base: position 4,293 of record NDXB01002833.1, read on the forward strand.
ACCCGCGGGAGCGCGCGTGGGGAGCGCGGGGGTTGTTGGGGAGTGCGCGAGTCGCGATCGCGGTGTTTGCAGCCGCCTTCCCCCCCTCCCCACCACTCCCACCTCGCCCCGTTCGCGGCGGCGGGAGGTGCCCAGGTCTGTGCGCGGCTCCGCGCCAGGCACTGCGCGGGGCTGCACATCTGCACGGCTCCGCACCATGTCCTGTGCCATTCTGCACATCTGCACGGCTCTGTGTGCATGGTTCTGCACATCTGCATGGTTCTCTGTGCAGTTCTTCACATCTGCATGGCTCTGTGCATGGTTCTGCACATCTGCATGGCTCTGTATGCATGGTTCTGCACATCTGCATGGNTAATGGATAGTGGCTGCATGTGTGAGTGGGTACCAGTGTGGCTTATGTCAGAAACCAAGAAACATTTACTTGTCAGCATCTGGATAGTGCAAGTGAGTCTAACAAAACTGTTCAAGTCTGGGTTAGTGTTTCTAAGAGGATACTCGCTTTCTCCTCTTAATAATGGGAACTGATTGAGATGTGATCCTGTCCATATAACTGACTCTTTTGCTTCCAATGTAGCCAAGAACTCTTCTACCAGGTCCTGATTTATGACTTCGCAAACTTCGGTGTCTTAAGGCTGTCTGTAAGTAAAAGTTTCCATTCTATCCTATGTAAAATAAAGCATTTCCTTACTCTCGGGGAAATGCATGGTTTCAAACGTTGGGTTTTGTCCACTCCAAGACTGATGCTGCATTTCTTCTACAGTAAGAATAAAACATAGAATTACCAGTCTGCTTTGGAGCTTGGCTGTGATAAGCAGAACTGTTTGCTCTGCAGGCTGGAGCTGGTAAATGACAAATAGCTGTATGTGTAAGAAGCAGCTGCTGATTTCCATTAGCGCATGTTGATCACTAACAAGTTTTGCCTCCTCCATTTTTAGGAGCCAGCTCCTGTATATGAACTTTCAATGCTTGCTTTAGAGGACCCTGAAAGTGGCTGGACAGAAGAAGATGGCCCAAAAGAAGGGCTCGCTGAGTACATTGTGGACTTCCTCAAGAAGAAGACTGAAATGTTGAAAGAATACTTTTCTCTTGAAATTGATGAGGTAACTGCTGCTCTTACTGCTACCAGTAACTGAAAAGTGGCCTTGGCAGTGCTGGCTTTGTGGTTGGATTCCATCTTAAAGGTCTTTTCCAACCTAAATGATTCAATGCTTCTCCATTTTGGTAGATATCTGCAGTACGCTTGCAGTATCACCAAGAACTGTCAGGATTTAAGCTGCTTTTAGAAGGCTGCTACACATTCAGCTAGTTACCAAATCAAATGCTTTAGTCGTTGCTTCTATAACTAGGATGTAGATCTCTTCTTCAACAAGATATGCACCTGGTTACAGCATCCCCATTGCTCTCAGTGTGCCTTGCCTTTGACCTAACACATCTCTTACTCTACAAAACTGAATCGCTTCATCGAGGGTCATTATAACCCAAACACTTCATCTTGATTTTGGTGCAGTTACTGGAACAAAAAACATTTGGGTTCTTTTACTGAAGCAGCAGTGATTTTTTTACAGGAAGGAAACCTTGTTGGGTTGCCACTTTTGATAGAGAACTATATTCCGCCACTGGAAGGACTGCCCATGTTCATCCTTCGCTTGGCCACAGAGGTATGCTCTCTTCATGGTTTTATTCATTTATAAATGACTCTTTCAATTTAGGAAAGAATGAAGTGAATCAAATTAATTCATTAAAAGCTGCCAAGGCAAGGCTAGAGTTGGTTAAATGCACTGGTTCATGCTCCAGCCACTTCTGCTGTAGTTACTGATGAGTTGTGCTTTGCCTCTGCATTCACTACTGATGGAATGAGCATGTATTGCGAGTTGAAAAGCCTGCGTTGCTACATTTCTTTGTTCTATACTTTTACCTTGTCAGCAGAAAAATGGCCAAGACATAATGATGACTTTTAATAAATGACTTCTTTTTCTTCTAACAGGTAAACTGGGATGAGGAAAAGCCATGTTTTGAAAGCCTGAGCAAAGAACTAGCACTGTTCTACTCCATTAGAAAGCAATATGTAATAGATGAAGCCAAGCCGACAACCTCTCAGGTACATGAACATGTAACTAGTCCTGTGAACAGGTAACACCACACAGGAAACTCCTCTTTCAGCTCTGGACTTCTGGTCCCAACACTGCTTTTAGTGAAGTGAATCAAGCAGCAGTGTGGCAAGATGAATGTGGCTTACATTTGTGATTATATGTATTAAAAGAACTTTTTAACTCTTGGTATTGCAGGGTACTTGGTATTACAACAGTTCTTGGCCTCTGAGTTGGGGCTGTATGTTTTAATCTACTGAGCCATCATAGGTCTCTATAGAAGAATAAGGATGCATAGAAATTATAAATACAGCTTGCTTCTAAGTATCTGCTTAATCATTCAGTAAGTGACTTGAGCTTAAAATTAACTTGACTGTATACAATGAACTTCTCTAGTACTAGGAAGAATTTTACCACCATGGTAGTTATGCGCAATAAAGGGTTTTAAGGAATGCTCTCCTCTTGTCAGTTTAATTGCTTCTCTTTTTTCTCCTGTACTCCAGGCTGAAGGTTCTGACTCTGGCTCAACAAAGTGGAAATGGACTGTGGAACATGTACTTTACAAAGCTTTTAGGACTCATCTTCTACCTCCTAAACACTTTGCAGAAGATGGCAGCATTTTGCAGCTTGCTAACCTGCCTGATCTGTATAAAGTTTTTGAGAGATGTTGAACAAGTTGTTGTTATAGACTGGGTCGTATCCAAAACCACTCATGCTACATTCTGTTCTACTGCATAGAGGAGAAAACTGCAATCTTCATGGAGGAAAGAAGAAGAGGGGGTTTAATATCATACTAACAGGATAGCAAATGATCTGTTTGTTCTCCATGTGTTGATGAAAGAAGGAAAAGAATTGTTTTAGCCGTGTGTAAACCCAACTGTAGTGCCTAAAATCAAATCCACTTAAACTCAGTGGCACTGTTAGGCAGTATGTTAACAGGATCGAACTCTTAACTGAAGAGAAATCACTGGGTTAAGTAACGGTGAAAGGAGATATCTTAATTGAAATGTGAGTGCTTTTTGCTTCTTGAAAACAATACAGGTTATCCACCTCCTTTTGGTGTGTTCATGTCTGTTTGTTGACAGTACCTACCCTGTGGAATACATGTGAAGTGCTTAAAATCATCTGTTGCTGCAGGAGCTTGTCCTGTAGTATTTCAGACCTCTTGCTGAAATAGGACCAATCCCTCCCCTTTAAATCAAGGAGTCAGCGTGCATGCAGGACATGGGTGCAAGAGGAGCTACAGCAGTGACCTTCCCCGAAACCATCCCCTTGTGGGAACTTGATTGCACAGCGCCCCATTTCTCACCCAAACCATATTTAGGGTTCTTATGTAGGTTATATACAGTATGTATATGTGCTATTTATAGTTCTAGTAAATATATATGTATATACTAGTGTCATTACATAATAGAATGTGTCACATAGTACAATATATAAACATAAAATGTATAAGAACATATACTTACATAAAATATATAGTATGTACTTATATATACTTTATATTTTATAGGTTTATATAATATTAGTATATACTATATATTTTAAATATAACCTACAACTATATATCTTATGCACATTTTTATTTTTATATATATTATATATTTTTATATATGTAAAATATACCAATATATTTTATATCTATAGCTTAAAATATTTTATATGTTACTATAATATGTAGTATATTTTATCAACCCTTAATATACTAATATATAATAATTTATATTATCTATAGTATTTATGACTATATAATATATATTTTTCTATCATATACTTATATTTTATATATAATATATTTATTTCTGTATATTTGTATATATTCCATACTTTTAGATATATATTTTTATATATATTTTTATAAAATATATCTTATATATTAGTATGTAACATCTATATGATGTTATACAAAAAGGAATATATACACATTTATATCACTATATTTTTAAATATATATATTTATATATATAAGAGATATATATTTTCTAAAACACATAAAATTATATGTTTTGTAAAATATAAATAATGTATGCAGTATATATTTTCTACATGATATGAATGATATGCATACATACATGTATAGCTCTGCATAGCTGTAGATAAGTGTCATGTGTATATATATAATATATAGAGGGTTTTTTATAAGAACATATCCTATATAAACATATGCTGCCTAGGTGGCCAGAGGAATGCACCGCCTGGTATGAGGAGGAGAGCGCCCCCTAGATGGCAAAAGGAGATCACCTAGGGGGCGCTCTCCTCCTAACACCTATTACTTTCTTTCAGACACCTAGGGGGCGTCCTGCCACCAGGCGGCGCTCTCCTTCTGCCACCTAGGGAGCGTTCTCCTCCTGTCATCTAGGGGGAGCTCTACTCCTGCCACCAGGCGGCGCTCTCTTCCTGCCATCTAGGGATGCTCTCCTCCTGCGACCTAGGCCTCGCTTTCTGCTGCCTAGGGGGTGCACTCCTTCTACCACCTAGGCCTTGTTTTCTTTCTGCCTCCTAGGGGGCACTCTCCTCCTACCACCTAGGGGACACTTCCCTCTTGCCCCCTAGGGGGCACTGTACTGCTGCCAGGCGTCGCTCTCATCCTGCCACTTAGGAGACCCTCTCCCCCTGCATGCTAGGGAGCGCTCTCCTCCTACCACCTAGGTCTAGCTTGCTTTCTTCCACCTAGGGGGCGCTTTCCTCACGGCATCTAGGGGCACTCTCCTCCTGCAACTTAGGCTGCGCTCTCCTCCTACCACCTAGGGGGCGCTCTCCTCCCACCACCAAGGCCTCGATTTCTTTCTTGCCACGCTCTCCTCCTGCCGCCTAGACCTCGCTTTCTTTCTGCCATCTAGGGGGCGCTGTCTTCCTGGCAAATGGGGGGCGTTCTTTTCCTACCACCTAGGCCTTGCTTTCTTCCTGGCACCTAGGGGGCGCCCTCTTCCTGGCTCCTAGGGGTTGCTCTCCTCCTGCCACCTAGGGGGCACCTAATGGACGCCGTCCTTTTGCCCCCTAAGGGGCGATCTCCTCCTGCACATCAGAGGGAGGAGTGGCTGATGGGGACTAATGGCTGCATGTCATGTAACCTCTGAGCCTTCTCTCTGTGCTCTTTAGGGCTGTCCTCTTCAGTGAAGACACAACGAGGACAGCTCCTCAGCTGTGGGGCGGGAAGCGGACCATGCTGGTTTTTGGCTTGGAAGGAACTCTGACCCTGCGCTGGCACAAGGGTCACTGCTGCGCCTGTTTGCACAGCATGGTGGTGTTTGTGCAACCGGTCACGAGGCAGGAAACGAAACCTTCGGGTTGCTAAAGTCATGTGCAAGAACAGACCTTGGCAACCTGGGAGCCTTTCGGGCATTTCCTGCTCCTGCAACGCATGCTTGCCATGGACACGCACTGCTGGGTGTCACTGAGCCTGGATCCCCTTGGTCCTAAATGAGGGGAAGTGTGAAATATGCTCATCTGATTCGTGTCAATGTGAGGCAATACTACATGAGGAAATCTAACCCCCTTAAAACCATGGAATCTTTACCTATCCTGTTTGTCCTTATATAGCCATAACTTTGAAGAAAACAGGAGAATACGTACATAGTGTTTACTTGTTATCTATCTCGATCTTGTTACAGCTTTCCCTGCCTGGTTTATTTTAGCAATTGTGTTGGTATTGTGTAGAAAAACGTTTGTGGGTTATTACTTTATGTAGCTTGCACATGAGCCTTGCAGATTGTTACTTCCTTTATCTTGGTAGTCTTTCTCTGGTCTTCTTTTTGATTCGTGCAGCGTGGTGGTGGGGGAAAAGTGCTGAGCACATCGGGCAGAATTAGAGAAGATTCTGGAAGGGGGAGGAAGCGCGTGCCCACTTATGAATATGTATGAGCATCTTCCAATGAACACGGGACAGGAGGTGAGAAGATTCTAGAAGGTGGTAAGAGAGCGTGCTCAAAAAGAAACACCAATTTATGAATACGTATAGGCACAAAGAAATATAAACAGGACACAGGAATTGGGGGGGGGTGCGTGTTGGTGGAGCGGAGACTGCCCATGCCCCCAGCACTGTTTGCTTGCCTCTGTTAATGAATTGGATGCTTTATTTGAAATCTGGATTGGACAGAATTTACTCATCACAGAAGGGAAACAGAAACTGGAAAGGGTGAGCCCGGCTGCACAGATAGCGCTGGGAGTGAACAGGTGCAAGGTCAGGAGTGCTGGCTGGTCTGGGGTGCTTGGGTGCAGGTGAAGGAGCATTGGGAGGAGGTGCTCATAAAGACCAGTAGGGCAGCATGAAGCCCTGTATAAAGCCCTGTCTACGTAGCTCCTCCACCTCTTCTGTTGCAGCTGTAGAGGCATTGGTGTGGGTACATTTCCAAGGGAAAATGTTTATCTTGGATTGGAGAGTGAATAACAAGTCCCACCACTTCCCTTGTCACTCCACACAGGAACTCACACATCACAGCTCAGGATGGAGATGCATCCATCACATGGAAGGGATAGGCCCTGGCACAAGGCTGATGCTAGAAATCACACCTTTTAGCTTTGCTCCTTTCTCACTGATGGGAAAACCTCCCTTTGTGCGGAAGAACATCCCTTGTAACACATCCATAATGCATATCACAAGCCGTGCTGAGCTTGTGTGAGCTACTCCACCTAAAGCTTTTGCTTTCCTGAGCAGCCATCACCTTCTCCTGGCTCCCGAGAGTACCGCACCAAACCTGGGTCAGATACGACTGCGTCCTACCACAGACCTGCATCTAACGGGATGCAGACTCAGCTCCAAACTGAAGGCACTATATCTGTTGTGATGCCAACATGCACCAAACACTGACACACGGCAAACACACACTTTCCTCTATCCCTTGAGGACCCAAGCAAACTACACTGTATGTCAGGGCCCTGGAGAAACCAACTAGGCTCAAGGGCCCAATCAGCCTCACCTGGATCATATCCCATCCCATGGGCTTGGCACTCTAGGGGCTGTGTTTGATCCTGGTTCCCCTCCCCAGGCCTTATCCTGACCTTCCCCACACAAAAGAGTAAGTAAAAGAAATGACACTGGCCATAAATGATGTCTGCAGCTATTACAGGTATCAGGGCAGAAGTTTGTGGTGTAGGTGTGGTTTCGTGGAGGTACTGGAGCTGCAGTTTCTATCAGGATGACTATTGCAGGATGTTTGCTTGACTTTAAAACTGTATCTCCAAACTGACGTAGTAATGCTGGTGATGAACCTGTGTTTACCATAGTTTATTTCTGAGGTCAACAAACAGGGAAATCAAGTGCTTCAGAGTAGGAGCTTCAAAAGAATGTGTAATGGAATCCTTAGCCCATAGGGAATAAAGGGTAATGCAACATCACTAATGGCTAATATGTGTCTGCTTTATTATTTTGCTTCTACTTGCCCTAATGCTGAAAAATCCCTTCACATCTTTCCCTGTGGAGTATTTCTTTCCTGTCACTCTTTCCTGTTACTCCTTTCCCTTAAAGCCTGACTGCTTAACCTTGCCTGTGTCATCATAGGGGCTAGTATATTTATAAACCACTTCAACATCTATCAAGGCACTTTATAGCCCTCCAAGAAGAGTTTTGTACCATGGTGCAAGCAGTTGTCAGCAATCCACACGCAATCTCTGATGCTCTTCCCAAGACAAAGCTTTTTGTGTCCCCTGTGTTTGCTATCAGCACAACCATTTTGTAGTGGCCTTCTTTATACACTTGAACCAGTTGTGGCACAGTGTGTCCCGAGTGGGGGCTGGAGCCCTGTGACAGCAAGCACTGTGTACGTTGTCAGGAAAGCAATGTAGTCTTTTGCACCTCCACAAGGCCTGCTGTGAGTGGAAAGACTGCCCTAGGGATGTCTCTTAGCTAGACTTTAACCCATCTATATTGATAGCAGCATTAAATCTGCAGAAGCATGAAACTCCTTTAGTTTCGCCTAAGTAGTTATCTTCCTTTGCTATCTCCTTTATGGCTGCTAAACAATGTGGAGCAACCCAGCCTTAAGACTGTTTACATGAAGTGCAGTCACTGCTGTGAGAGCAGCTCAAACAGTCTTACAGGAGGCAGGGGCGGAGCCAAGGCAGCGATGAAGAATGGGCTGGAAAAGAACAGGCATGGCCAGGGTAAAGAGATGTGCTCCTTCTGCACCCGCCATCTCAACCTGTTTGTTTTGGAGGCAAAACTGCTGAGTGAGGAGGAGTGGGGACAAAGGAAGAACGAGAAAGGTGAAGAACAATAACTGAACAGTTCCATATTTAGTAAAATGTGGCTTCATTCATTTCACTTTAGAAAGTTCAGGAATGTAGAGGTCATAGGCTCAAGGCTCAGATATCCCCCAAGAGCTACTTCATCTACTAAAGGAAAGGTGAAGGTGTTGAACCCTCAGCATATGTACCTTGTCCATTCTTGTAAGGTCCAAGCATGCAATAATCACAGAAACATGTAGAGCCCAGGTTGGAAAAGGCCTCCAAGGATCCTCCTGTGAGCCTCTGGTCCAACCTTTGGTGAGAAAGGGAGCCTAGATAAGATTATCTTGGAAACCTCCAGGGATGGGGGCTTTAGCGCATCCCTGAGGAGCTTTTTGCAGCGATTGATTGTTCTCACCACGGAAGATTTCTTTATTCCGCATCAAGACGAGGACAACTGTATATAATTTAAAGAGTTTATTCTTCAGTTTACTTCCATGAACAGATAATAACTCTCTACAGCTACTAAAGTACTTTTGTCTTAAGCTTTGGCTAACTGAGACTGTGCCAAAAGAACCGATCTTTCAGAATATACTAAATCCCAGGGGAAAACCCTCAGTGACAGCTATAAGCAATGCCCTGCAGTAGTATTACACCATCGTACAGGAGTTACCAGCCAGAGCTCACAGGATGTTTTCTAAAGGTAAGTCCTATATTCTGCAGAACACACAGTCACACAGAAAGTTACAAAAAGGAAGGAGAAAAGGAGGCTTTCTGTTTCACACTTCCCAACTGGCCAAGAAGGATTTTTGTTCCAAAGGGAAAAATAAGCAGACTGTCAGAAAAACCAGCGTCATCGCGAACAGGAGCTTGGAAAACTCCGAACGCCGTGGAATGACGCAGTTACTGTAAACAGGGAGGAAAAAAAAAGGTGGCATGAATTTGATCTCATAAATTCCGTCTTTGTATCATTTGGGGAACATGGAGAATGCTGCCTCCGCACCAATGTGTGACTCATTCACATGAGCGTTCTGCTTGTGACAGGTTTTTATGGCAAATGAGAAGAAGACACAACAAGTAAGGCTGTGGTATGTTTGGAAAGGATGACTACAGAATGCCTCACCTGCAGCAGTGCCCTCTCTAAGACCCAGGGCTTAGTCAGCAGCCAAGTAAATACCAGTGAAAGTGAAAGGCTGGAGGACTTGCAGTAACTTGACAATGCAGGGTCATGTCTGGGTTCTTTTGGCTTAAGCTGATTTGGCCTTGTTCTACCAGTGATAGTAATTCTCTAGCGGTTAGGCTGGGTTTAGACTAGCTTTAGTTTATAGTAACAAGATACAGTTATATCTTTGTTGACTGTGTTGTTATTCTAGAACAGAATGGGAGCCACAACATTCAAAAACAGGGTGGTACCAGAGGCCCCAGGACATGAACACAAACCACAGTGGTCATCACAGGAGCATAATCTATTTAAACCAGTTCAGGTAGAAAAGAAAGAATGGATAACTGCGCCATTGAGAACCAAAGAANGGTTCTTTTGGCTTAAGCTGATTTGGCCTTGTTCTACCAGTGATAGTAATTCTCTAGCGGTTAGGCTGGGTTTAGACTAGCTTTAGTTTATAGTAACAAGATACAGTTATATCTTTGTTGACTGTGTTGTTATTCTAGAACAGAATGGGAGCCACAACATTCAAAAACAGGGTGGTACCAGAGGCCCCAGGACATGAACACAAACCACAGTGGTCATCACAGGAGCATAATCTATTTAAACCAGTTCAGGTAGAAAAGAAAGAATGGATAACTGCGCCATTGAGAACCAAAGAAGAACAAATTCACATACACAGGTTGCATTAAGGGAATATATAAGTATAAAGGCAGGTAGTCCCCAAGACCAAGAAGGAAAGGACCCCACCCCAGCATCCTTGGAATGTAGCAAGTCTTCACCTTTGTCCTGGGTTCAGCAGTTGCAGTCAGTTTTTCTTCTCTTTAGTAGCTGTGTTTTGACT
>NDXB01002835.1:0-37758 GCA_002631895.1 Agapornis roseicollis
AAAAACTGACTGCAACTGCTGAACCCAGGACACTATGCTTCAGATCCCTGTCTTTGCTTGGGTGGGGCAAAGCAGGCAGGGTTGCATTGTGTAAAAGTCCAGCTTCTGCCTCCAGCAAGGTCAAAAGTATCAGCTTAAAGGAAGAAAAACAATAATGCAGAAGCCAGCAACAGCAGGGCTGCAGTGTTTTATTTTATATGTTTATACAATTGTGCAAAGTGAGGGGTTTTTTTGAGAATAGGTAGTAGAGGAAAAGAGGAAAGATTTTGAGTAGAGAGGAAAAGAATGAATTTTATTGTAAGAGTAACCATGCTGAACCTACTAGCTCAAAGAGACAGGACATCATTTCCATACCACAGCCTCCAGCCACTGTGCTGTGTGTAACAGCAAGTTACTGGTGGCTGCAGCTGTCCAAGACTGCTATCTCCAGGTAAGAAAGTGTGACTGTTACTGATCTCTACCGTTGTACACACACTTCTGTCCAACTAATAGCTAGTAATCTGTACCCCAGCATAACCTGGAAACCACAGAGTTGAGGTGTAGGTTATGCACATAAGGTTTAGGCCTTCAGGAAATGCAATGCAACAGCTAGAATACATACCAGGTTGTATCCACAGCTTCAAAGTGTCAAGCTTCCACCAGCTTACGCAAATAGCTGTAGCTTATTACTAATGAGAAGAAACTTTACATCTTTCAGCTATATTACAGTTTGTACTTTCGCATGGAACTCAGTCAGTTGACATTAGGTCAATAAGTGGGGCAAAACCAGCACGATTGAAAGTTAACATTGAACTCCATGTTGAAGAATAAAGTTAGGATTCATCTTTTTAACGAAAACAGAACACAAAAAAACCCCACAGGAACACCTCAACAGACAAAACCACACCACAACCCCAACAATCAACATATGAAATTCAGTTCTGTATTTGCTATGATAAGGATAAATGCAAGACATCAAGGACAACAGGGTACTGCAAGTCTGAAGCGCTGCTTGTGCAGAATTTAACAGCTCCTGGCAGCAGTGTGGTGGTAACTGGTCACATTAAACATTTGATTTGTCAGGCAGCCTATTTATTGTGGTACAGAACTCACAGGTTTGTATTGCATTATACAACGAGGGTAGAATCACCATGATTTTCTTTTAAAATAAAGGTTTTAATACAAAGACTAGAGGTTTTCAGAAACCAAAAAGTTCACAAGGTTTTTCTTATGCCCAGTGTTTTGGTGGAGCACCAGCTCTGGCTGTGTGCACTAGCACTAGATTACCTAAAAGACTTCAATCAGTTCTGTAACTCGCTGTGACTGGGAAAGAAAAACTTTTGATAGAAGCTTGCTTTGACCCTTGCAGCTGATTGAGAATTATTTCAAGGGGTTATCTTTAATGTGTCACACCCCTGCAAATGCATGTGTTGTGCTGCAACAGCAATGTCTGGTACACAAACCAGGAACAGGTTGTAAGCATTTAGTAAAGTACTGAAGACCCAGAGCTGCTGTGGTGTTGTTTCCATTATTTCCTTACATATTTTTGGAGTATTGTCCTCAGCATGAAACAGGTACCTCTTTGTAAGCCTAAACTTTCTTAAACCAGATTACTAGAAATGGAAGAATAAATTATGTAAAATACCAGTGATTAGTTCAGGTGTTCCCTAAGTTCATATATTCTGACTATACACAAGAAAAATGGTGAAGAACTTCCCCCCATGCTCAGAGAACGTTGCCTATGGCCACTGCTACAGTAGTGCATCACATTTGATTGTTTGCACCTTTTTCATGTAACATTGCTTTCACAAAGCTGCTAAGTTGTTGCTATTGAAGTCCTTAGCAAAGGGAGTGAGAGTCACTGTATGTTTTGGAACTTGCCAAGATTCTGCTTCACTCTGTTGACATTATCACACCTAGAGTGGGATTTGTCATTCTGAGATGTTAAAAATTAGCTTTTTTTGTCCTTGTAGGAAGCATCTTGTTTGCTCCCATCCCTATTACTTTGCAGCTCCCTAAGCAGCAGTAAGAGCCTAGCAGACACTGCTTGCTCAGAATTCCATTAGTAAGTCTTGTTTCCCAAGAAGCAAGGCAACAGAGGGACAACTCTTCTCCTTTTGCAAGACAGGTCACTTCATGAAACTCAAAAGCCAGAATACTTGGCTTCTGACGGGCAGCCACTGGCTGGCACCATCAGCACAAGTGATCTTTATCTAACAAGTACAAACCTCAAACACAAACCTCTTCAGTAAGTCAGCTGACAAAGATACCTATGCAAGAAAAATATTAAAAGTGATTAAAACAGAATGTACAAATAAACCTCTAAAACCTAGCAGATGCAAGTTGTATGTTGCATTTAAAAATAGATTTAAATATATCCCCCCTAATTAGGATTTACAATACTTAATATACACTTGTAAGTTCTGGTAAAACCTAAAATCTGGTGGTTGAGTTTACAGGACAGCCTGCTTACAGTATGTTACTGTCTTTAATATGCAGCAGGTTCAGTATGAATACTACTTATTGGCAAACACTCAGGTGATTGTTTTCTCATCCAACATGAGTGAGCACACACACACTCAGAATTTTCTATTTAAAATGAGTAATCGCTAAAACATGTGCTGTCCAGTCCATCTAGGTATGGTGCAAGTGATTACACTGCAACAACTCAAACTGCATTTGGACTTCACCAAGTATCCTTCCCCAGGACAGCTGCTGGTAATGTCACCATCACATCTCACTGAGTTAGCTTTGAGCAACACTGCCTCTTCCCACCCCTTCTTGGGATAAGATAAACAGAAGACAGACATTTCAACACTGCATTAACATCTCAATTTCCGACCCCAAATAGTTTTGTACAGTGGCTGTATACACAAACTGGCCAGAATGGTTTACTCCCAGTCAAGGCTTCCATCACACCAATAGGTAAGTTATAATTACCTACAATTTACATGTACTCGTGTCCTTTCCCTATTATCTTTAAGGGGGAAATAACTTCACACCACCTTGCTGGAGTTATTCATTGCTATTAAAAAAAGCCTGATCATTGCCAAGTGTTATCAGCTCCAAGAAGTACTGGTCTCTTAGTAAGGTGCAGTAAGCAAGAAAAAGTAGCATGAAGGCACTTGATACCAGCTAAGTTTCATACAGTAGTTTCACTTTAGAATAAAGGAGACAATAATAAAACCAGACTGTTAGCTTAAAACACACTCTAAATTTGGCAAGGAAACTTGCTTAAGACCAAGCTAGTGTAGTAGGACAACGTGTAAATGTGCAAAACCACGGAGAAGGCTCACTTATCTTGATGCTATAAGCTAAATCCAGACACAGTCAGGTGCTGAGCATTATTCCTAGCTTCAAAATAAGAAGTATCAGTTTCATCATCCGGCTGAGGTATAAACGGCATAGTTTGATTTTGTAGATTATCCCAGTCCACACCATGAAAGAAAGGGTGATTTTTCAGTTCTGAAACAGAAGTAACACAAGCATTACGAACATCCTCTTGTCCAAGCCCCATAGTCACTTTGTTCCCTTGATGGATAACTGTAAACCTCAGTGGAATCAAACAACTGCCATGACAACCAACCATTTTCCCCCAGCTAGAGAACCTGTTCTACACAGCAGATCAGAGGTGGCCTTGGGGCATGTCTCATGCTAGGACACCACAGAAATGTTAAGTATCACTTCAATGCCCTTTTCTCATTTTGCCAAAGGTCTGTGCTGAGTGGACAGGTGAGAGTCCCTCCCACCTTTCCCCACTCCTCCAGGCCACCTCCCTTTTCCTAGTTCATGGTTTCTCTGCTCTGTACAGTCCTCTCTGGCCTCCTGCTGGATACAGGAGTCTAAACACTGTTATGGTAAAAGATACTACAGACCACCAGATTCATCTTTCCCAACCCAAAGGTTAACTAACCAAGCTGCAAGACTTGCGGACTCAAGGAGAACTCCCTTGTCCTGTCCATTCTGACCAGGACACGACTTCCTGCCACACAAGGTCTGGTGTTTCTTCTGCATAGCCTGAAAACACCACTCCCTGATGAAAGTGACTTTGCTACTTGGATTCAATCCAAGAAAGCACCTTTTCAGCGCAGCAGGTGACAAACCCATGTTTTATCACCTATCCCACAAAAAAATCAAAAGCAAACGGGACAGGTAAAAATGGCATTTAGAAAATGGAAGTTTGACCAAGACAAACACTCACTGCAAATTTTAATTCTAAGGATATAGCTCATGTTTTTACCTGATAGACAGTAAGAACTTAATGGTTATTATGTCTACATTTCCTGATCAAATAATGTAACAGTATCTGCTTATTTTAGTCAAAAAGCAATAAATCAGAGTCTTCTAATTGCTCCAGCTCCCATATATGCAGAAGGGCAATGCAGAGATCCACTATCTCAGAACTGTCCATAGTTCTGTTCCTAAGAGTTCCCATACACCGAAAGCTGTCTTCAGCTGAAAAGGTGAGCAGACTTCAATGACTTTTCCCAAGAAAAGCTGGTGGTCAGCTCCTGTCTATGTCTCTGAAGAGAGGTGGTAAGAGCCAAAACCAGACATTGGAACCAGCATCTCTGCCAGATGCTTCTTTGAAGCTTCTCCTATCTGGTAAGACTAAACTTGCAGAAGCACTGTGCTGGACATGATACAGCCAGGATTTCTCTCAGTAAGCTAGCTTTCTACACTGGAGAAAGAGTGGGAGCGTGTGCTCTGGGGAAAACAACAGGCAGTGATGGAAACTCAGTCACAACTTAACAGTTGTCCTGAAAGCTACTCACAGAACTTCACTTCAGTGGCCTATAAATTGGCTAGAGAGATCCGATACAGTTATAAAGGTCCTGACAACAAATGGATTTCCAAGAACTCCAGATTGGAGGAAACCATTACGTTATCTAGTTAAAATTTCTATGCATGGGAGGCAATTAGATTTCACCCTAATGTGCAAGGATAAAGACAATAACTTATGTTTAAATGAAACATCTTCAAATCAAGACATAAGATGCTTTTTGTGAGACATGAAAGAGCCACAGAATTCCCCTTTGACATCATGATCTTCATTTATAGCTGTGTGACTTCTCTGATTTGATCTGGCCTGGTTTCAGTTTCTAGCCTTCAGTCTCTTTTTGAGTAAGCATTTCCATACTAATTTCCTTCTCTAGTGATTTCTAAGGTAGCTTTCTCAAGATTCCTTCTACCTTTTTGAAAACTTCTCACTGCAATTTTCCTTCATGTTATTTTTTAAATTAAATATAGTCACCATTAGAACTGCAAGCATTTAAGACCTTCTACAAGGGAAATATACTATATAGCCTTTGTATAGTACATAGCATCTAACCGTTCCTGTACATTCAGCAAAGACAGGCTGACTCCAAAGAAAAAGCTCTTTTGAATTAACTTTTGCAGGGGGCTCTTCTCCCAAATTACAGACTTTTAATCAAGGTCCCCCCAGAATCAATCAGATCAAAAACCACAAATAACTGTTACTGAGTTAGGCAAGAGTGAACTTTGGTACATCAGCTACCAAGCACTAAACATCTACAGCAGAACAGCATTCAGAGCAAATCAAAAGCTCAATAAAAACAAACCAGAAAACACTCCACCCTCAAAATTTCCTTCCAGAGGGTAAACCTCTACAAAAATACAGCAAATACCTCAACTTAAGTGTTCTGGCACTATACATGGTACCCAAACTGGCATTAAAGATTTAGTCTAAGTTTCAGGTGGAGGACATCACCACTTTGACATACTTAACTAATTGCAAGGAACACAAGAGAATTTTAATACTAACCCTTCAGTCCAGCTCTCTTAGTACTGTCAATTGTTAGAAGAATATCTATTGCATTTTGAGCATTATCAGACAGCTTTTCTTCACCCTCAGGCCAGGGAATATCTACAAAGATGCAGAAGAATTAGTAACTCAAGCCATAAAACACATGCTGGACATACATACTTTCCCCCAGCTACAGAGACAGATTACCTCTCTTCAAAATGTTTTGGAAGACTTGTGTTGGTGTTTCATCATTAAAAGGTGGAATTCCAGTTAGAAACTCAAACAGACAAACTCCAAGGGCCCACCAGTCCACAGCAGAACCTGATAAGAGAAATCCAGGTCATCACACCAACACAAATCTTATGTGCAAAGATTTGAAGCTTAGTCATGACAGAAATGGAAGTGTTTAAATCCCACAAAGTTTCTGGAAATGAAGAGACAAAATAAGTTGCACTTAATAGTCATGCAGAAAAACTAAAAACATAAAGGGCTTTTTAGAAGCTAGTCTGCTCCTTAGTTCATTATAGATAACACCAGGGTTTCCTGATAAAAGCAAAGGGCTCTTAAAAAACAATCTAATAAACAACTCCCATCACAGGGAGTCCGGGATCTGGCTCCTCCAAGAAATTGTTTCGTGATAAGAAACAGTTGTCTTTAGCTGCTCTAGAGTCTGGAGCAGTGCCCAATGTCATAATCTGTATCCTTCTCTCAGTTCTTTGAGAGAACTCCAAGAACTCAAACAACTGAACTTCATTTTTATTTGTCTAAGTTCATGTCAAATATCAAAGACAGCTTGAAGAGATGAACCACATGCGAGAAGCTGGAATTACTTCACATTACATTAAAGTTGATGAGGGCAACACAATCATTAGCTACCTCTCCTGTTACTAAGTAATTTTGGTTGTCATTCCAGTCTCTTTTCTTTCCAAACCCATCTTACTAGCCTACTTAAAACAAACAGGCAAAGCAATCCCAGACACTACTGCATGCATTCTAAGGTTTCTGCATCTTCAAGCCATGCCCACTCCTCTGTATAAAGAATGGATACCACACCTGCTGCAAAACTAAAATCTTTTCAAGGTAGGTGTAATTTTTCTTGGCTTTGTTTTTGGCACATAAAAAATTAAGACAGTTGAGAAAGCAAATGTTTTGGGCCATTTCAAAAGGACTATCAAGTAAGTGTAGAAATGCTGAAAACTGAAATGGGTAACTAGTAATCTAGCACACTTTCAGCAAGCTTTAACTGCATAAGTGGCCCACCAAGCTATAAACATATCAAAGCTGTGAGCTCACATCCACTGTTAGAGGCACTTGGACATTCAGGTAAAAATACTCCCAACTTCAGTCAAAATCTAGCAAGATCACAACTTTGAACAGCACAGTAACAGGGCTATCACCAGCAATTTTTCTCACCCAAAGGTTAACCATAGATTAGATTAACTCCCTACAACATACCCCTACTAAACTACATTTATCAATACTTGAAGCAAGAAACAAACACCAGGTCTCAAGCATCTGAGCCTTTTTTTTTTTACCCACACACAAAGTAAATCAGACTGATTCCATAAAGTGAAAGGAAGAAACAGAAAAAAAGGTGTCTCTGGTTTATTTCCTGCTACACAATGTCTTTAAGAAAGCTGACTTTACACCTTAAGTATAGGCTTATGTGTGCCATTTCTGATGGCCTAGTCATGGTGACACTGATGTTTCCTGAATGCCTTATGGAAACATCACAGATTCTTATATGCAGTGCATAATTGGCATTTCTTTCCATATAGAAATGTTCACTCAAACAAGTTTCTTTGAAATCGTGATCTAGTTTTACTTTGACTGTTTACAGTTATGCTGAGCACTCCATTTTTGCACAGCATACAGCAAACTCACCAGAGATTAGAGTACCTGCATATGAAAAGACAACGAAGCAAGAAAATTACAATTATCACATCAAAATCCTACACAAACATCAAATATCAGGTATGGTTCTCTGAAGGCATAGGAATACACTTTTTCTTAAGGTAGTAACTGAACAATAAAGACAGATGTCAATGTTAAGTTTAAGTTAGAAACAGAAATAAAATAGTTCTGTAATACAGCTATAGTTTAGGATTACAACCACATTTACAAGCAAGTCAGCAACACCAGAAATACTTAGTGATTGCAAGTTTTAAGTTCTGAAGCCAGAAAGCCCTTCCTTCACTGAAGGTAATGGGAGATCTGTCATTTCTTGACATCAACCCCAAACTCTTTGCAAGTTATCACTGAAGTCCTGAAGATGATCAATAACTGCACAGATGTCACCTTGCAACAAAGTTTCACATTGTCTAAGTAGCATTAATTGTATTCCAAGCTATTATCCTGTTTAATGCCTGCCAAATAGCCAGACTTTTTAAGCGGAAGTGCTAAACAATATGTTTGTAGTAAACATAACTTAGTTACATATGTTTAGTAACTTTAGTCATTACAGTTAAATTGTTTAATCACTTCATGAAGTTTTAGTCAGCATATATTAGCTGAAGACAGCAGAATTTTATTGTTCCACAGATTAGTTTTATTTCTCAATGAAGATCACTTATCTCATACAATTTTCCTAAGACTTTGAGCTCTACAAAATAGAAGTATACTTTTGATACGGAAATAAAATGTAATTATAAATACAACAAATATATCAGGGATACATTGCAGTTATTTTGTTAATGGTTCTTGCAAGTTAGCAGGAAAATACTTCAAGACTTTTTGCTGATCTCAATATTAGAGCCAAAGAAATTTATTTAAAGGGTTTAGAGCTGTAGAGACCTTTAGAAATGTAAATATGTCACCTTAACTAGTATTTAGAAACTCCATGGTTTGTCTTACCATGAGGCTTTGTCAAAAGCAGCTCAGGTGCCAGGTAGTCTGGTGTCCCCAGGATGCGTTCACCTTCTACTGGAGCAGCTCCTCTTCTTACACTCTTTGGAGTCCTATATGGTGTGCCAGCATCTCCCTGATGAGGTGTCTTATAAGGGACAACAAAGATTTCAGATGTCAATCAAAAACAGCTGAGAAACTCCCATCTCCAGGTTTAGTAATGGGTGTAATAGCTGATACTCAAAGTCAGCAGCAAAGTCAAACACATATCACAACGTACATTCCCTGAGAAATTGTGAAATGTGTTTCCATTTCTTTATCTCAACTGTCTTAAAACATAAAGAGTTAAGATGCCTACTCTTAAGGAAACTTTGCCTAAGTTCATCCTCCAATGTCAAATCCACAGCAACTTTTTACATTAAGCTTCATAATAGGCTTGCAATTGGTACTTGGCAGTACACATTACATTATCACTTTTACCAGGATAAGAAAACAGCAGGCACAATAGTTCTTATTGTGCCTGAACAGCATTTGCAAACCATCTTGGGAGGAATGTAGGATTGAGAATAAATAAATAAAGCAAAGCCTTCCATCACATCAGGAAGCATACAATTACCTACAGAAAACACCACACTGCACTAAATGTCAGATAAGACAAAATAGCCCAGGCTTTCTTTACTGGTACACTGTAAGAGTAAAGGATTTCTCCGAGAGGTGGTCAGACAATGTTTGCTGAGACAGAAGCAAACCAGTGGACACATCATTTCTTTAAGAGCTTACCAGTAACTGTAATTTTGTCTACCAAAGCGCAGCAAGTGAAAGCCTGTCCGCAAAGGTCACTATGGCAGGCAGACTACCTCAAGCCACTACAATTTTCCCTCTAAATTAGCAACTGAAAATTTTGGATCACTAATGCGTAATGCACACACAAAGCCTCCAAATGTCTCCTTACACACCTGATAGACTTGGTATGGCCTTCCTTTCTGTAATGGAGTAATAGCTGTCGGGTAAGAGCCACTACAAGCAGGTGAAACATCCATTATATCTAAGGAAGCCATGCTACATGGCTCAGATATATTGGATATATTAATTGGGCTATTATAACTTCGAAAAACAACAGCATTTTTTTTTAACATATTCAGTGCTTCCATCATCTTTTCTGAAGGGGAAGATACTATGTCATGGCGAGTTTCTTTCATGTGTTTTTGGTCATTCTCCTTTTCGTCAGGTAATGGCTTGTATTCCTGAATAGCATGTGCTTCCTCTCTATTTTGTGTGGCATCTTGGGACTCCGGTGATGTTACAAGCACGCCTTCTGGTTTTAGTTCCTCAAAGGAAAGGTCTTTAACACTTCTGTCCAAATTTAAAAGCTGCTTTTCTAAATGGTTTTCTGTAACAGACATTTCAGGAAATGACAAGTCCGAGTCTGCACTGAGGATTCCTGAAGGCTTTTCATCATCACTGCCTAAAAAACTTGAGTTCATATACTCCTTTTTATTATCCTTTTCATAGTCAGCATCCAGATCACATGTGAGATCTTTGGCTATAACTGACGTAAGTGAACTTTCAGCTGTTTGCTGGTTACCAATAAGGCTCGGAATTTGTTGCTTGTTTTTGCAGGTGTCCTGTAGGCATCCATCATCACGAAGCATTAAAGACTGAATTTCTGTTGTTAAACCTGTCCTTTTATGTGCTGGAAATTCTATGATCTGACAGCCACGTTTATATTCTGCATTGCTTTTCTTAACATAGTTAAGCTCCTCAGAAGGACTAGTGTCAACTAATTCGAAGCTTCTTTTTACACCTGGCTTTTCAAAAATCTCCTCCTTTTTAATAGACTTGACAGGCTCATTCCGCCTTGACCATGACTGTCGTTCATTGGAAGTTTCTGCTGTTTCATTACTCCTATCTTTTTCACTTATGTAGAGTTTTTCCTCCCAAATCTTGTTTTCAGAAAGGCATTTTCTGACGATGCCTTTCATATCCAGTGTGGTCACAGGAGTATTTGTTATATCAGAATGCTCGCTTCCCAACTTCTGCCGATTGCCAGAGTCATTGCTGCTGATGGGAGAAATGGCAGCCTCCAGTTCTCTTGTCTTTAAAATATTCAGACCTTTGCTATTCTGTAATTCTACATTTGAAAGGAGAGCTGACCCACTGTTACTTGGTTTGCCTGTTGTAGAACATGGTTCATCTTCACTTTGCTACAAACAAGCAGATTAAGTTGAGTATCAAGAAAAATAGGGCTACAGCATTATAGAAATGTCTTAAAATACCTCAGTTCCACTTTCATAAAAACCTGAAAATTTCTAAGTATGACTTATTCTTTATAAACACTAGCAATGACAAATGTGACATAATACATGAAAAAAACATCAAAACTAGCTTAGGGATAATATAATTTTACAAACATAAACTTGGTAGAATACAATAGAAAATAAAGTATTTTTAAATGCTTAAGAAAGGAATATAGTAATTGAAGTTGTATTTCTGATTTTATGTTAAAAGGTTAAGCTACAGAAATTCTCAGGTTCTAATAAACCCCAAACCAAAAACTCCATCATACTACCCTGTGGTTTATGCTTCAGAGATGACAAAAGAAAAAGCTGATATTACTACTACTTTGGTAGCACAACATTGAAAACATCATCTTGAGAAATGGACAGATATAACAAAGTTATACCTTATTTTAAACATGAAGTTTTGTGTGTTATCTACATTGGAATTGTGCAAAGGACCAAATATCATAGCAGCATTTTCTTTTTGGTCTGTATTTGTACAGAATTTCATTAACAGTTTAAACTAGGAGAAAGTATTTTGTATACAACACCAGCTATAACTACTGGTGTTTGAATAATTGATACAAAACCTTCCACTAGTATAAACCTTAAGCTTTTTCCATTTTTAGTAGCTAGCAGAAGTTTGAGTGTATTTCATTATTTTTTTCCAAGTTCTCCCTTTTAAAAGAAATTCTTTTGTCTGCATGCTGAGCTAATACAACTATACAAATAAGATCAGCTTCCAAAGAGCCAGTGCTCCCAGCATTGCCCATCTTGTGAAGAACAGGGCTAAGCCAGTGCTGTCCAGCAGAAGCCTTGGCTGCAGATTAAGTGGCATTTGCTTTTTGTGTTACATTGCACAGGACTACTATTGCTTTGAAGAAAGAAATAATATTAGTTTGATCCAAAACTCCTACTCAGCAAGGATTACAACCCCTGCTCCTGCTGTAGGAAGGCTTCTCTACATCTGAAACAACTGGAGGAAGTAAGTAGAGGACATCTGCAGCAGTATATATAAAACTACAAGCTAGTTTTAATGTATAGTGTGAAGATAAAACAGTCCTGACCTCTACATCTTTCTCCCACCTGGGGCTGCTGCAGCATTCTGATTCCATACCAGACAGGTATTTTTGGGATTGACTACTGGCACTGGAAGTACCAAACCTTTTTCTTGACTGAAGCAGAGTAGGAGTTAAACTCCTCACTGGCATCACAGGAGTTAATGGAGAAGTATCAAGATCTTGAGAGCAGAAAGAAAAAAATGAAATCAATCAAGCATTGATACAAATAGGCAACAAATATTAACCAGCTTCATGGTATGTCAAGCTTTCATATTGAAGGAAGTTACGGAAAGCCATGCATGACATTCATTTCCCTCATTATCTTTCCTGCAGAGTCAATTCACTCATTTTTTGAAGGAAGGACTTCCCAAGAATTTCAAAGCAATATGAATATCAGTGCCATGGTAGACTTCTTCCTCATTTCAGGTCAGAAATGAAGAAGCAGGGAGATAAGACAATTTAAATGAAAGCACACGTTATCATGTTAAATGCCAAGAACTCGCACTATTCCTGTAAGATCTTAAAGGGTCATTTTGCATTCAGTAGTTGTGCATTTGAAAAAAAACCAAATCAGAAGATGACATAAGTAGTGTAGGTGAAACTATGTCAGACCTCACATGCTAGAAGAGCAGTAGACAGCAAGACACTGACAGAAGCACACCTTTTATCAAGTGGATTCAAGTTACTCCCATAAGATTGAAAGACTGCAACCTTACAGCCAGAGTATTACTCAGTACAAGGTGTGGTATACTCACATGTTTTGAATAATTTAGCTGAAAGAGGGGTTTCTTCCTTTTGGACCATAGGTAAGGGAGAAACAATTCCATGCAGACTCTCAGATGACTCACTTGACTTGTACTCTGGCATTTTCATTCCAACAGGCGTATACTATCAAACAGTAAGAAGCATAGTTACACATTAATGAAGTCTGAACAAAACAACCAGGATTGGGAGTGTAACCACACATATACTTTATTATGTCTGCACTGGAATTTAGCCATGCCCATTTTCCAATTTTTTTGGAGCACAACTGACAGTCAGCAGTTTGAAACGTAGTCCAAGGTAATCACTTCAGAACTCCACGGTACTGGAAACAAGTCCTGCTACCACCTGGCAGAAAAGATGCAAGTATACCCATAACACTCCTATTATTACATTAAAAATAGTAAGAAAGCCAAAAGAATGAAGTACTTAAAGATGGTGAAAATTACTTACAAAACCCAGAGAACTGATGAGAGACAACAATTGTCCTGGAGTACGTGAGTAGTCTTGTTTTGGCTTTGCCATTGATGGTGTAGTAAGAATATCTATCATATTTATCTCTACAAACAGAAAAGGATATAAAGCAGGTCAGTTTTTGCTTTTGCTATTAAATAAGCAAATTTGCAGGCATTTACTTAAGTTTTATTAAGAGGGGGAAAAAGATACTGGACAAATATACAAAAGAAGCCACCAAACCCAAGTGAAGACATACACATACATACTTATTCAAGACAACCTATTTCTTCCTGTATATCATAAAGCTCCATTTATAAATACAGAAACTGGTAAAGTCCAATCCCCTTTCCAACATACCATGTTGGAAGTGTTACGTATTCTAACTTGACAACAGCTTTGGTTTTTGGTAGCAATTGGCCTATTGCCTGTGGGCTAAGGTAGTAAATTCAATTCAAAGCATGCCTTCTCTCCCAAAGATATCTCAATAAAGCTACAGGCAAATTTTTCTTAGGTGAAAGCTTAACCTTGGATGCCATTTTTTGCTCATTAAAGGCAAGTAAGCTTATAGATTACATATGTTCAACTAGACACAGTACGTCCCATTAGAACTTACCAATTAAAGCAGTATATTACTGAAAACACACTAAACTTAGGATTTTCCTCTATACTCTTAAAGGCAAACTCCATAGACAACTGTGAATTTCTACATTCCTTTAACTCAATAAAAAGGATGTACCCATCAGCAACTGCCTAAACAAACCAAAATCCACACAAAACCAAACACACACACACACCCCACAAAACCAAAACAAAATAAAAATAAACAAACAAAAACACAAAACAACAAAATCCACCTACACCAAACACAACAACAGAAAAAAACCCTGGTGCTGTGTGCATTAGGTTGACTTATGCAGCTAGAGGGTTAGATATGCAAACTAGTTCAGGAACTGGCTATTCACCTTAAGGGGCAGCCTATTGCCTGTGCCAGACAGTCATTTGGCTATTCAACTATATTTTCTGCTACTGGAAAACAGTATGTTCATATACTAAAGCACTGATCTATAAACTTCTGTTAGAGACTCACCACCTCCTCCTGTCTCTCACGTTAAGGAAGGTTCAAGTTGGAAAAAATATACATGAGTACAGAAATAGCCAGAGAAACACAAAGAAAAAGTCAGAATTATTCTTTCACCATTTGAATTCTCTTAGTGAACTTCATAGAAAATTTTTAAATCCATACACCTCAAGAATAATGGCTCTAGATCACCCTCATCCCAAAGAACAAATATTTTAGCTTCTGAAGTGCAAAGTATACAGCATGGACCTTATTACTACTTATTACTACTCACCTACTAGAAAACAGATAATAGGGCAACGTTTGTGTTTATTTAATTGAAAGCTGCCATCTATGGGGATGTAAAGCATTCAGGAATATGGGAACATGACACAACCACACAATTCAATACAAGCAAAAGAATACAGACAACCCTTACCTCTATTCAAAGTAACTCTGGAAAGCCCGAAGTCTGTCAACTTTATATGGCCCTGATTAGAAATGAGCATATTGTCTGGCTTCAGATCCCTGAAGACATGAACATAGTTCAAGTCAGCAAAGACAACTGAGCAATATTAAAAAAGTTAAAGCAGAAACACTCAGTACAAAACATTGATTACAGCTGGTTTTCAGTAACATCTCTTAGCCAGCAAAGATTCTATCTGGAGGAATGCACCAAAGCAATTAAACATTTCTAGCACTAAATACTGTACAAACTTCTCAGTTTGTAGAACGACCATGTATGTTATGAGTTTGTTTCGGCAGGTTGGAAAAGTTTTTTGTGAGCACTAACATCACAACATTTACTAATGTGTAATTCCCACACATGACAAGCAAGCCTCCAGCAAAAATTTTCATGCATGTTCTCTGTGTGGCATTACTGGATACAGCAAAGAATTCTCACTAAAGGGGAAGCACTAGAGTAGTCAATGTCCATTTGTCCTAGTTACATGCTAGCAGTACTCAGAGGGTTCCAGAACTAACAATGATATAACAGGGGAAGGGGACCCAGGAGGCAGCATAACTACTAATACACCTCAGTAAGGGGGGAAGAATGCACAGGCAGGGGAAAGCAGTGTAGTATGTTTGTCTGATTAACATATATGGAAAGATTTTAATTGCTGTTTCATGACATTTCCGCAATGCACACATGCAAAAAGACCTCTCAGAAGCTCTAGCAGGTGAGTCAGCTGTTACTATGAAATGGCGATTGGTTACTCATTTGAGGGAAAAATTAAAAACTCAAACTACCAAATGCTTATTTGTAAGAGAACAAAAAGTAGGTTTTACCTGTGGATTATACCATGCCTGTGAAGATAATCAAGAGCCAATGCCGCTTCAGAAATATACTTAACAGCCATTTCTTCGTCAAAATACCCATAAATATGGAGAAGAGATTTGACATCTCCACCAATGAGGTACTCCATCACCTGCCATTCAAACGTTTTAAATTTAACATTTTTAAAACACATTTAAAATTTGCAAACATCAAATATCTTTCACCCCTAGGAAGACGTAACTTCAAAGAGCACAGTACAAAAGTGGCTTCTTTGTGCAAACTTCATTTCTCACATGACACTTTTTGCCTTAGATAAAATTAAAACTTCAAATTATAGAGGACATAGAGCATTTTTCTTTTGATAGACCATTTGCTGATTTTATTTGCCTAGCCTACTTTCAATAGTCAGCTCCCAAATAACTCCTGCAGTCAGCTCAGCTTTTTAATTTCTGAAAGATTTCTGTATTACAGAAAATAAATTACAAAGCATTTCTGGGAAGCTCAAGGCCTGAAGCCAAATACTACCGGTATTTGGTTTGTATAGAACAGGTATCTCAATGATTTTATTTTGCAACTATTTATACACAATAGCAAA
Organism: Agapornis roseicollis; assembly: GCA_002631895.1. NCBI lineage: Eukaryota > Metazoa > Chordata > Aves > Psittaciformes > Psittacidae > Agapornis > Agapornis roseicollis. The sequence goes on from NDXB01002835.1 coordinate 16,080, forward strand.
TTCAGATTGAGCCTTGTGAAATAAATGCAGACTTCCAGGAATGTATACAGCAAGAGCTACTGTATTTAAGACACACAAAAAAGCATGTTTAACAAAAATACACACAAAAAATTAATCAAACCCACACATTATTATGGCCCACGTCATAGTCAATATAAAAGAAAAATCAGCAGGGTTTCAGAAGCTCACTTTTCAATAACAAGAATGATTTTATGGGCTTTTATGTCAACCAATCCCATCAGTACTTAGATTCCAACATACAGTACTATTCCATATATATGACTAGCATCTCCTTTAAAATTCTTCACCCTGAACTCCTCTACTCTACACAGCAGTTGAACAGAGATTCCAGGAAAGGAAGCCCTCATTTACAGCCAAAATGCATTGTAGGAGTGCACAGAAGCCTCACCTCTATTTAATCAAGCTGTTCACTGTCTGTCCTTACAGCAAACAAGACAATATAACAGATCCTTATATAGAGTCTTAATCCAGACCATTTTCATGTGGAGGCAGCATATAAAATCATGTTCAAGCCCCCTGGACTCCGCAGTGCTCCATGTAGACTAGCATTTAGTTTTCCCACTCAGTTATCCTCTTGTCATCTAGGCCAACCACCATCATGAATTTTGACCACAGGCAACAAGTAAAACAGATTTCCTTTAAGTGAGCCACAGGGTATTTTTCAGTTACTTGGATTCTGCTTGAACAAAATGATTTCTTGTTCTGCTTTCCCTAAGATTTCTACATATTCCTCAGATTACCTATTAGAAAAGACTTTCATGTAAAAAAGGGCAAAGGGTGGAAAGATTTCAAAAGGTACTGGGGGAAGAGAAATACTTCACTTGTTCAACCATTCCAAGAAAAGAAGCAGGTCCATTCCCTGGTCACTTTTACCATCATGAAAATAGTTTTCTGACATGAATAAAGGTCTGCACTCCATTTTCAATCCTATCATAAACGACCAGAATAATTTATTTACTCACTAAATAGACGTTATTCGCTGACTGAAGTGAGTAGTATAAGTGCACAATGAAAGGACTTTTACTGAGAGCCAATGCATCCCTCTCTGCCTGGACCTGGTGAACCATGTTCTTGTTGATCATATCTGCTTTTTTCATCACCTGAAAAACAAAATAGAAACAAACAAACATTCTTTTATTTGCTCAACCCACAGTTCGTGGGTCAGTTCACATATCGCTTATCTTGCGTAGAGACATACAAATAAAAGTTATAACTTCACATACAGAAAAAATTTGAAACCACAAGTTATTAAAGAATCTTTTTCATTGCTCTCCTCCAATTCACTTCAGAATGGAAATCACACTACCAATATTAACTGCAATTGCACACACTCAAAAATGAATGTTTAGGTTGTTTGTGAAATTAAGCTGCCTGGAGTTAATCCTCTTATCCACAGGATACAACTCAGAATCAGAAAGGCTTGTTCAATGTTTAGATATGCACTTGCTGACAAAGTCTTTCCAGCTCTTCAGATGCTGAGATACATGTTCCGAGGACTGAAGAGTGCAGCAGTAAGCCATCCTATCTGGGCGTCCTCAAGTGCAAGACTGCAACTATTCTAGCCTCCAATTCTTAATTTTACAGAGAAAGCAGTGAATTTTAGTTTAATTTTAATTTACAATCAAGTCACCCAACAAATATTTGTTTCCTTGGGTAGAAGTCTCAAACACTTGCAACTCACAATGAAGAAATAAGAAGTTTAACTGTGACTTAGAATCTAGTTCCTGTATTTGTCTATGTTGATGACCACTTAACAATAATCTTGAACAGAAGGTGCATAAAAGCACAGCTGATGGGTATTTAGGCAAGCATTGCATACACCCTGAAAATTTGCCCACTTTCAACATCTTTGGTCCAAATCTGCACGGTGATAGTAAAGCAAATTTAATTCATCCATTCTCTATGCAACATAACTAAAAAGTTGAATCTACAGCTACCACTGGAGTTCAATAACAGAATTTGGTAACATTTAAAAACAGCAAAACATTAAGAAATGTAATCTGATACCATCAATGTAAGTGTTGATGTTAACAGTAAAAAACACCTAGCACATAAAGTTCTGTAGCTTGAGTAAGTCTCACTGCAACAACAATAAAGGATTTACACAAAACCCGTTAGGTCACAAAACTTCCAACAAACTTGTGTAAGATACTGCAGTAATGCAATCGAACCACTCTATATGCAGCACCTAAACTGCAGGAAGCTAGTTTCCACTACTACATTACTATTAGCACAGTTGATAGCAAAAAAAATAATAATAAAAAAATTCCAAGATATACACAGAACACATAGAACTGCACTGTTAATAAGTGTTAACCTTAACTGTACAAGTATTTAAGCATGTGTTAAACATTGTAGCTGTGAACAGCCCATAAACTTCACAATAGTTTACAAATAAGCTTTCACCTCAAACAGTTTATAGTAGAGTCAGGTAAATAGACACACACAGCTCTGAAGAGCAATGTCTACTTTGCATGACTGGTTTTACTTTCCCTGGGGTTTGTGCACTGTGCAGCTAGTTATAATCCTTTTTATTGCAAGGTCAAGCTCACACAAACCATCAGTAAAATTTTTACTACTGACAAGCCTCGCTTTCAGTCCTTTGCATATCAATGTAGAAAAGTAAGGGTTTTAAAATGTGTACTCAACAAAAATTCTTTAAATAATTTGCTTTCGTTATACATATCAGAGGGCGACTTTTCACTTAGAGGTGAGAACACCGTCCCTGTAGCACGACAGCTGCATGCATTTGTTTCTAGTAAGTATTTACAAGCGAGAAGCTAATAGCGCGGTAGCACTTTGTAAAGCTTTTAGCTTTCTCCAACAGCTAAGGTAGTTCTAAAAAACAGATGTCGTTCTCAGGTGCCTCCTACCCAAAGCCTCCAGGCAAATACGACTGTAAGGAGAAAGCCGAACACAGTCATACCGACAGCTCATCCATCTCCCAGACAGCGGGCTCCTGCCAGAACAGCGGCAGCTCCCTAGAAGCCCAGGAGTCAGAAGGCAGGGGACTCGGGTCGTAGTAGGCCTTCGTTGGGCACCCCTTTCCTTACACTAAGTTAAAGAACGCGGAGTGCGGCAGCACCGCGACACTGGGCAGCGAGGAAGCAATACTGAGTCCCGAGGGCGGCAGAGGACGGGGAGGCGACCCTGGCCCCCATGGCCCCTCACCTTCACGGCATAGAGCCTCCCTGCCTTGCGGCCCAGGTACACCTTCCCGAAGGCGCCACGGCTGATGGGCTTCACGATGGTGAACTCCTCGATGGAGGGTGGCCGGGGAACCTCCAGGCGCCTCGGACCAGCCGCGACAATGCCATCCGCTTCCTCCGGCCGGGCCTCGACCACCGGCTCTACCGTCCCCATGTCGCACCCCGGCTCTGGCGCCCGGCACTGATTCAAAGCGGCGCGAGCCCCGCCTCTCGGCGTCGCCGGCCAACGGACGGGCGCGGGAGAGGGAGTGGGAGAGCTCTCGCGAGAACCCTCGAGCCGTGGCCGTTGAGGGAGGAGGCTGCAATGGCGGCAGGAGCGGCAGGGCAGGTAGCGGTGCTTTACAGCCGCTTTGCACCCGCCTCTGTGGTTGCTGAGGTGCCCGCTCTCCCGTGCCCCACGTGCGGTGCTGCTGTGGGTGGTGTCCGGTTAGCAGCGCGCTCAGTTTTGCTCACAGCCAGGAGTTAAATGTTTATTATTGGAACAGTCAAGCTGAATAAAATTGGTTGCGATGTCACCTTCGAGGTCTGCGGGTGTTGCTGTAGTGCAAGTTTTTCCGACAGGCGCCTGTCACGATATCTGGCCAGCGCACGTTGCCTCATGACAGCCTTCCCAGCTTGATTAGAAAGGCTCATCAAACATTGCCTCATTATTGCATATAGCAGTTAAACCCCATCCATAGCATTATGTTCTGTTGTGGTGGGTTGGGGTTTTTTTAGACCATTCATTAGGACAATCTGTCAAAGCTTTGGTCTGAGTAATAGCTACTCAATTTGCCATTTATGTTTCCAATTTGGCAGTGAGTCATTACTCCAGTTTTTTATTACTTCAGCCTTCTTTAATCTCAGGGCTGCTCCCTGTTTTCTTTGTTTCCTTGGTTTGGGTACCTCCATGTCTACACCCTGACTTCCTGTTGCAACAGCCAGGCCAGGAATGGCATTTACAGTGTGCAGTGATCTTGCTGCCATCCTTCTGTTCCCAGAGCAGAGACCTTTTGACAATCACCTGTGATAGTACAGCCTTATCAGAAGGCAAGTCTTCTGCTCTCAGTTTACACAGCTTTTATCAGTTTACCAGATTTACTGCTCTCATTTATGCTCATGGTCATTATTTTAACCCTTGCTTTACTGTGCTTATGTTGTTCATGATTCACTTGCATGAATCTGTTCTCTTGCAGTCTCTGCACCAGCAAAGAGCTCTCTCTACAGAGTCAGTGCAGAGCCATGGGTCTCTATTAACACAGATGGTTAGTCTCATCAGGCCCTTGTTTTGCTTTAAAATACACAGAATCATAGACTCAGATAATGGGTTGGGTTCAAAGGGGCTTTGGAGATCATCTACTTCTACCCTTCCTCCCATGAGCCTTTCACTAGACCAGGCTGCTCAAAGCCCCATCCAGCCTGGCCTTGAAAACTGCCAGGGATGGGGCAGCCACAGCTTCTCTGGGTAACCTGTGCCAGTGCCTCATCATCCTCACAATGGGTAATTTCTTCCTAATAGCTAAATGTACTCTGATAGTTTAAAGCCATTACCTCTTGTCCCATCACTACTTACAATCTCACACTGCACAGGCTGCGCTTGTGAAAAAGTGCATCAACCCAACAGTTCCCAGTAATAGGTGCAATTTAATGAGCAAATGTAAAAAAATATGTTTTAACATAGCTTTCTATACTGGTATTAAGTACAAGTCACCACTTGCTGTATTTGTCCTTTAACTCTGTACCTTAGTTTAGCCGTATCTCCTCAGCAGCAGTTTTCAGCAGAGAAACCCAGCTTAGAGCAGGACCAATTTATAGCTCCTATTGTAGGCATCACATGCTAACATCAGGTTACTCCAGTTGTGAAACTCTACCCTCGGGGCAGCATGTGTTCCGCTACAATTGAGCTCATCTAAGAGATGACCTAAGACCTAAGCGTTCACTCCCTTCCCTTGAGGCAGCAGTTGCTTGGAAACTGCTCCATGGGGTGGATCCAGATAAATGTTCATCACCTTTTAGTTTTTTTGTTGTTGGATGAGGTTTCTGCCAAATTAGCAAGCAGAGACACATCACTGTGATCACGAGAATGCTAGTGGAAAACAAGAGGAGTGCGTGAAGGCAGGGGGAGGCAGCATTGTGGCTGCGCTGATTCAGACTGTGGTAAATCAGTGTGGGATAGTACTTTCAGTGAGAAAAACAAGAGAGCAGTCAGATGAATGCCAACAAACCTCCAAAATTGGAGAGCACATGGAAAAAAATAGTACAAGGGATAGAAAAAGGATGATTATAAAACCAAATTCTGCCCTGATGCATGTGCCTGTAACATCCGTTTTAATGACATTTTAACTGAATGTGAATAATACTATCTAGGTTATTGATTCTAATTACTTTTTTTTTCCTACATGTGAAATATGTGATTCGTGTCAATGTGAAGTAATAAGATATAACCCTCTTAAACCATGGAATTTTTGACAGAACATGAACATAGTTTTTTTCTTTTTATCTGTATCAATTCTGTTACTGCTTTCACTATTGGTATTGTGTATAGAAACGTTTGTGAAGAAAACAAAATTAAGCATTAAGAACAAACAGGGAAATACTTCAGGAAACTTTAAATAAAAGTCAAATAATTCAGTTGCAAAAGGATTTGCAACTGGACAAGTAAAAGGTGGGATTGAAGAATGGGGTTGATTGAACTATGGAATTGTAAATTAAGGAGTCCCTGGAATGTCAGGTTTGGAGAAGGTGTGAATCACTGGGATGGGCTTTGCCAGAACCACCTGGTGGCTATAAAGAGGACACAGGAATGGGGGGGGTGTGTGTGTTGGTAGAGCAGAGGCTCCCCATGCACCCAGCGCTGTTTGCTTGCCTTTATTTGCTTAATAAATTTGTTATTTCATTTAAGATCCTGTTTGGATAAACTCATTTATATCACTACACGTGGTATACTCTTAATTCCCTGAAAATATTTCCAGTACTTAAGGATGGCATCTCGAGTAGTGATTATACGGGATGTGACCTAAACGACACGTCTTCTTAGAAACCTGTTGCACATGCAGCAGCTTCACTGATGGTGCTGCTCCGGCTGATGCCCGGCCAAGCTGGTAGACACATAGCACTGTGCTTGCAGCGGCAGCTACCCAGGCACGCCTTAGCGTGGGCACAGTGCAGCTGCGCCCTTTCCAACCTCGGCCTGACCAGCGGCCTGATGTGCGGAGTCCAGAGGAGTTCCTAGGGCCCAAAGCACCTTCTCCTCTGCAGAGGTGTCTGGCGGAAGGTAGCCCCGAGCACGCTCTGTGCCCAGTCCCGCTGGCTGTCCCCAGCCTGCCACCCTTCCTCGCCTGTCACACTTAGTTAAGAACGGTGAGGAGCCCCACTCTGGCCGCTCCACCGCTCGCGGGCGACAGCGGCATCCCGCGGGCCTGCCCCGGTCCGGCCCGGCCGGCTCCCCCTGCAGACGGGTCTGCCCGGGAGGATGGTTTGCCCCTCACCCGCCTCCTCCTCCGGTAACGGATGGTTAGACCTTTTACACGGTGTAGCTAGGACAGCACGAGTTGCTAAGCGACGGCCGCTCGGGGAGACGGAGAATGAGAAGGAGGGAGGGAGGGAGGGAGGGAGGAAGGGGCAGGGAGAGGCGGCCCGGAAGGTCTATCGTCTCCAGCCCTTTCCGGGCCAGCTCCGGGCCTGTCACCGCCCGCCGGAGGGGGCGGCCATTTTACCCAGCAGTGGAGCTGCGGGGCCTTCCTGCTGGCGGCGGCGGCGGCGGCTGCCACAGCGACTGAGCGGCAGAGTCTCACGGGCGGGCACAGGCTTTACGTCTGTGCTGGGAAGCGGAAGGGGCGCCTGTGGTCGTCGCCGCCGCCGCCGTCGTCCCAGCTCGGAGGATGTTTTCGTTCTCAACCGTGCAGCCTCAGGTGAGGGGGCTGGCAGAGCGTAGCGGCGGTGGTCTCTGTTCGTGGCCGTGCGCGGTTCGCTGGGCGTGGGGCTCCCTTCCCATTGGGAGCTCATTTCGCTGCCGGACGCACTCGGGAGGCCCGGGTCTGCGGCTTCAGCTTGAGGAGCCGAGAGCTTGCACCCACATTTTGGGAGCTTTGGAGAACGTTGAGCGGGTGTAGGGACCGCGTAGTGGGGGGCTTCCGGCTTCGTAGGGGCTACGGTGGCCGAGGATTCTTACCTTGTAGAAAAAAGTACGTAAATGGAGGAGAGAGAAGGTAAAAGCTTGTCAAATATGAAATGAAGACGTGGCCTGGAGATGGCGCTTTGGCCGTGTTACTAAAGCTGAAGTTCAACTGTGCTGTTGATTGTCACGGGTGGTTGTGAAAACGAAAAGGAAACTTAGGTATTGGAAGAGCTTGTGAAGGAAAAATCCCTCAATTATTTGTTATACAGAACAGTCTGGATGCAAGCAAGAAGTCATCTTTTATTAGTGAGTCTGATGGGACTAGTGGAGTTTATGGACTTTGAGCTGAACCAGTGTGGTTTATGTTTTGAGCTAGGGGGATTGCATGTGATAGTCTTACTGCACAGTGGAATTCCATTGTTCTTGCCAGATGTGGAGAATGTGTTAATTGCTTTTGTTAGCATAGTGAAATGTCAGTGTGGTTAGTGGTGGCATGCTGGCTTTGACCTCTGCAAGCTTTATGGTCTTACCATACAAACTCCAAGAGTTTAATTATAACTTTGGACAATTAATTCTGAGGCAGTTTTCATTTCTCACAGCACTGTCTCTCTTCTCTCTAACCCAGAGATAGAAGTTCTCGTGGAAGGATGTTCCTCTGCCATGGGCAGAGGCTCAGTCAGATATTGTGGTTGGGTGTCATTCCAGCAGCCAGAGTTGCACCCCAACTCTGTGACATGTAATAAGATTGAGGCATTTTGGAAGTGTTGGAATTGTTTGTACCATTGTTGTGGTTTAAGCTCAGCTGTAAATCAGCCACACAGTCCTCGCTCACTCCCCCCTCCTTTCTTCTCCCAGCTCTGGGAGGGATGAGGAGGAGAGTTGAAAGAATGTAACTCCCACAGGTTGAGATAAGAACAGCCCAGTAACTAAGGTATAACACAAACCACTACTGCTGCCACCAATAATAATAATGATAAGGGAAATAACAAAGGAAGAGAATACAACTGCTCACCACCCGCGGACTGATACCCAGCCCGACTGAGCAGTGAACTAGCCCTTCTGGGTAACTGCCCCCAGTTTATATAGTGGGCATGACATGCTGTGGTATGGAATACCTCTTTGGTTAGTTTGGGTCAGGTGTCCTGTCCCTGCTTCCTCCTGGCTTCCCCTCCTCCCTGGCAAAGCATGAGACTCACAAAGTCCGTGGTCAGACTGAACATTTGAGCAGTAACTAAAAACATTGGTGTTACCAGCTCTGTTCCCAGGCCGAAAGTCAAAACCGCAGCACTGCACCAGCTACTAAGAAGGATTAAAAATGACTGCTACTGCTGAACCAGGANTCCCTGGCAAAGCATGAGACTCACAAAGTCCGTGGTCAGACTGAACATTTGAGCAGTAACTAAAAACATTGGTGTTACCAGCTCTGTTCCCAGGCCGAAAGTCAAAACCGCAGCACTGCACCAGCTACTAAGAAGGATTAAAAATGACTGCTACTGCTGAACCAGGACAACCATATATTCACTGTAGTAATGTGCTAGAGTAGGAGCCCTGATACATGGTGTATCTAGGCTTCTATACTCTGATTCATCAGGTGGTATCACTGGGTGCTGCTGAACTGCAGAATTGACTGTGATGTGTTCATATGTTTTCTATAGGATAGTTTGATGCTTAGGTATGTTGCTGAAGTCAGATCCCAAGGAAAGAAACAGGAAACTGTGGGGAATACCTTGTATAATTTAGGGGAAAAGATAGGTATTTCCAGTTATAAAAGTACTACTTCATGAATTAAAATACATGGTGTTTCAAAAATAATGCAGGAATCAGTAATAACTTAGGAATGGTGATCTCTGAATTAGTGAGATGTTGTTAAGTCCTCATGATTCTGTGCTATTCAAAAGCAGCCACTGAGCATTCGGTTCAAGGGAACCAGCTTAATGAGATCTGTTGCTTGGATATCTGCCCATGGATAATGTAAAATTCATTATACTACAATATTTCATACTAAAAACAGAAATTAAGGCCTTCTACTAAATAGTTGGAATACCTCATTTACTATTTTTTTATCCTTTTTTGTTTCTTTCTGTTCATGTTTAAAGAACATGACTTCTGTGGCTGTGCTGTGTTGTGAAGTCTTATCAGGCTGATGATCTTAGCTTTGTCTTGCAGACATCAATAATCAGGAATATTTTAAGTGAACTTTCTTCCAAAGAGGAGTGCCTAAGTGACAATAACTGTAAACAGGTTGTAAAAAGGTTTTAATTTCAAGAGATGGGGCCAACTTGCAGGCATTTCAGTAGTAGTAATTTGCTATTGTCTTCCATTTCTCTTTCTCCCCATATTGATTATGTTTCCTTTTTTGTCTTCTTTTATTGCTGCGTGAGGAAAACATAACTATTTGGAATGTTAGCTAATTGACTTAATGGGAGTGTGGTGACGACAAGGGAAAAACATCTTTTCACAAGGTTTTGTTTTGTGAAATGATTAAGTTTGTAATATTTATCGAAGACATCAACAGTCTTTGTTCTGTTGCTTGGTTGCAGCAGTATGTATCTAACGCAGCAAACAAGTGATACAATAAAAAAAAATAGAAAAATATTCTGAAGGAAGTGTATATGTATGTATATATATCTGTAAGAAGTTCTCTTTTTTTGTAACTGAACATTGGCTTAAGTGCAGATCAAGGGCAGTCTTTGCAGCTCTTAAGTGTCGATGATCTGTACCTACTGTTCTGTTTTGAAATCTAACAATTACTTTCTTTAAACCATGCTTATGTTTGAAAATCAGGAAATGTAGCCTTTTTTTTATTTTTTCCCCCCTCTTCCAAGCTCTGTGGTGTGCTGATCTGTCATGCGTATGTAAACTTTGTTAACTTGCGTGGTTGGTTGGTTGGTTTGGTTTTTTATCTTTAGAGGTGTCATCTGACACTGGTGTTGAAGCTGACTTCCTGTGGTTTGTTATGAAGTCCTCAGTTGGAAGGCAGTGTACAAGTTGTACGATCATAAGTCAGGGTTTGGAATGGGGGTGTGTTTAACTAGATTAAAAAAGTTTTGTTTTGTTTTGTTTTTTTTTTCCTCTTTCCAGGCTACTGTTCCTCTGAGTCACCTTATTAATGCCTTTCATTCACCAAAAAGCTCCACTACTACTGCCAGCACAGCATCTGTGCATCCTGTTCAGAGGGACACTTCCCCAGAGCATGATCCTCAGAAGAGTGAGGTACTGAAAAACTTTGGGAAAAGTGGTGATTTGCTTTTAACTGAACTAAATCTGAATAATATTAGCTTAAGGGAGTTTAGCTCAAATGTTAAATCAGCAAGTACTGACTTAGTAAATGCGGTTGTAGTATCAGATAAAGCTGAACTATTACTATGGCAAAACCTGTCATTTGAGAAAGTGAGACTTCTCTGCTGCAAAGTTAAGTATGTTTGGAAGCAGTAACCTGTTCTGAAGGGTCACAAAAATTGCACATTTTCTCTAATTTTTTTAACACCCCCAGAGCGTTTTAGGCCTTTTCCAGACAGCTATTAAGCTGAAGTAGGAAGGCATGAGCTATTCCTTTAAACCATGTGTAAAAGTCAAACGCTGATAGATATTTAAAGGGCCCAAACTAATATGTGTTTCTTAAAACATGCTCTTACTGGAAAGTTTTTCTCCTATCTGTAAAATACAAGTGTAATTACTTTGATCGGGGTTACTTCTTTAGTAACTCAAGTGTATGTGCTTTCTATCCTTTTTTTTTATTTTTTTAATAGTTAATTTGCTTTGTAGGAAATCCCACATCCTAATACCCTTTACCCCATAGAAACTTTTGCGTTTGATTGTGTGTCTACATACCTTGTGGCTTTTTAAGGTTTTAACTCTGGGTAGAGTATTGAGTCTTTGTGCGGCTGCTACATCTGCACTAGCTGCAAAAAGGATAGCAAAAAACAAATAAAAAAAAAGGGGGGGGATTTTGCTATTTGCTCACTTAATAGAAACATAATGGGTGGCTGTTGCTGTGCATCGTTGCCCCTTACACTCTGCATTTGCGCTATCTTCAAGAGTACAGAGGGTTAGAAAAGTGTTGTATTTTTTCTGTGCCTGCTTCAATCAGGGAGCAGGATGGTGTTAAAAAGACTAAATCTGAAAGAAAACACATTGTCATAAATGTATGGTGACAATTAAAATACCATTATATGCAAATGGAGAAGTTATTCTGTACTGACAGTAGCAAATACTCTTTCTTTGATTGTGTCCTTCAATTTATTTATCTTCATTTAGAAATTTTTGGTTTGGTCTGAACTGTGAAATATAGATGCTGTATTGAGCCAAAAAGTTAACTGAGTTATTCTTAAACTTTTCTCCCCTAAGGTAATCTTAAGTAAATTCTGAACACTTATTTCTGTTTTTCAGTCTGTATTTAATTTAAGAGATCTGGGATTGTCTGATCTGAAAGCAAACCATTTCAAAGAATTGGCGAACAGGTTGCTTCCTGGCTACTCTCTAGAAAACAAAGTCTCTTCACAGTGGCATACATCGTACATCTCTGCTGAATCCTTCTTTGAAAATAAGTATGGTATGTTTCAGAATAAAGTGCTTATGAAAACTGGAGGTAAATTGTAAAGGTGAACAGAGTTACTCTTTAATCTCTTGTGCTGTAGATAACTTGAGAGTTTTAAAAAGCTTTGATAAAAAGAGCACTAATGTGTTTTTTCATTGTGTGCAGGTTGTCTCCTAGAGTAGTGCTTTTGAATCTTGGGAATTTGAGAAAATTCAACCTGGCTTTTGGAATTGTGTTTGCAAATTCAGATTTGAATTTGGCTGCTATTAACATTGTCTGAACTCAGCAGTAGTACAAGTTCATAGTCTCCCAAGGATGACCTGTGAATTTTTTCACTAAGTAGGAGAAATGAGATATTACTAATACACTAACACAGAGTCATAGAATCATAGAGGACATTAAGATCATCTGGTTCCAACCCCCCTGCCATGGGCAGTGGCACTCACACTAGACACGTCACCCAAGGCTCCATCCAGCCTGGCCTTGACTACTGCCAGGGATGAAGCATTTAGCACTTCTTTGAGCAACCTGTTCCAGTGCTGCACCACCCTAACAGCAAAGAACTTTTTACTTATATGTAATCTGAATTTCCCCTGTTTAAGTTTAAACTCATTACTCCTTGTCCTATCACTACGGTCCCTGGTGAAGAACATAACACAGTCATGAACATCTCTGGTTTACACAAAGTTTTTTGCTTGAAAGAACATTATATGAGGACTTTAATTAGAAAGGAATTATGGGGGGCAAACTGTTAACAGTCCATGTAGAGTATTCAGTTGCTGAAATAAAGAAAGTGTGGTTCCTTAACAACTGAAGATACTTTGTTGGGATTAATCTAAAATACAAGGAACAAGGCCATTGTAGGTGCTCAAGAATGTGTTGGAAATTAAGCATATAACTAACATTTGAGATACTGCCTATATCGTATGGCAGTTGGGAGAAAAAGAAGAATAATATCTCAGGGCTACTATTAGAGAAGAAGTATTAAATTGCATTCTGATGCGAGACATAAAAATATTAGCCCTGAGGCAGTTTTCTGAATGTGAAAAAGACTTTCAGATGCTTCAGAGCTTTGCTAGATTGACCTGGAAGCTTATCGGACTGGTTGTCAAAGCATGGTTATAGGTGGAAAACTGCCACAGGCGAGGGAGATGCTAAATCTTCAAGAAGGTGCTTCTGTGTGGGTGACACTGCAGGGTATGAATGACTATTACTGTTGATATATGTATGTTGTGCATATACTTGTGCACGAAATCAGAAGAGTACTTCTGTTATATTAAACTAATGTGTTCATATTTACATTATATTAAATTAGCCAATGAGCAGTGGTATAGAAGATAATGGAATATAAAGTATTGTAAAATTAACAGCTAATGCTTTTTTTCTTCTTCCCATAGTTCTTCAGTATTTCAGTTGGTAGCTTGTAAGCTGTTATTACAATTGTATAACTTCAAAAAATATTAGGAACTTTAAGGGTTCTTTTTGCTACCCTAGATATATCTAATTGGTGTAATAACTTTCTCAGAATACATAAAACAAAAAATAACCCTCACCCTTTTTACGATTACATTAGCTTCTGAATTACTATGATGACAGCATATGTAGGGTTGGCCTCAATTTTTTTCCTTTCCCAGGTCTCTGACATTTCTTAAATAATTCTTACCTGCTAAACGAGGATGAGTCCTTTTAACTTTTGGTAACTATATAACAGATAAACGAAAGCCCTCTTTCATTTCTTCTTGCGTCTGTATTAAATGAGGACTGTACAATTAAGTAGATTTAGTGTAGGTTAAAATTTTTTCATACTTTATACATAGCCTGTTTTAAAGTGCCACTGAGCGGTCTGTTCTTTAAAGCCTTTGGAACTAAATGTTTGAATGCTGGTCCTTCAGCTTCATGACAGTTTAATTACAGATGCCTGAAAGACCACAGTAAAATAGAATTGATATCCTGTGGAAGAAGAAATGTTTAGCTGTTGTTTATATTGGGTGTATTTATACTTTGCTATATCTTTTTACAGGCTTCGTGGATGTTTTCAGTGTTTTGCGTTCATCTTGTTTGTACAGACAGCATCCTAACCCCCTCCAAAACTTCTGTTCAGATGTTCGGAGTTGGCCAGGTATGAAACAATAAACTACACTGGTTTTAATCTCTATAGTATCTTCTTATTCTGGGAAGGTATTTTTACTTTTGTCTTAGAGGCATCACTCAAGAAATACTGTAAACTCCCAGGGGGAGCTTTATATTGATGTTAACACTTTAAATAATGAAGTTATTTTTGCATTTGAGTAGTGTGTTTCCAGAATTAAGTTAGTAAACACTGTGTAGAATCTTGTTCAAAGATAACAGTATCTCTGCCTCATATTCTTAAAAGATGGTAATGAGCTGACTGCTTTTGAATCAATAAATATGTTGAATCTGTTACTCATCCAGCTGAACTTTCTAAGGTACTTCATGACTGGTTTAAACTACTCTTGGATGTGTGATGGGATGGTTAGCATTAACAAGAACGTAATCAGGAGCTCAGGGAGTTCAGCTATTGTCTTCTATTCAATTCTTTTGATACCACATCTGAATACTGTGTCTGGTTTTGTGTCCTATGGTTGGGAGAGATGCTGACAAAACAGATCCTATAGCTCAGTGATGGGACAAAAGGAAGAGTACAGATTTTTGAGCATTTAATATACAGGGGAAGCTGAAGGATCTAAAATTTTAAAGTTAGCTGAAGAGAAGGCAAGGAATGATGTAAATGGTATTTGAGCCATATTGGCTGCCCTTCTCTTGTACATCTTGATGAAGAGGCAACAATTACAAGTAAAGGCAAAGGAAATTCCTGTTTGGAAATTGTCACAATGAGAATGGCTAAATTCTGAAGCCTGGAGTGTTGGGGTTATCCTAATCCTTGGAGATTTTCAAAACTGAGCTGGACAAGGTCCAGAAGTACGTGATTGACTGTTGGAAGTTAGGGCTTTTTTGATCAGGGCTTTGACTAGATCACCTCTATATACGTGTGTGTATATATATATATGTATATGTGCTGTTCTGTAACAGAAGGTGTAATGAAAACTATATAGTTCACTGGTACTAGTGATTATTTTAAAATGTAGTTGTGAAAAAAGATAAATATTCTTGGCTTTTGTTATTTATGTGATAAAATCTCCATCACAGCTAGGTTTTTAGATAAAGCTTATCTTAGAATAGGAAACTTCATTCTCGTCCTTCTGGATTAACTTCTGAATGTTTCATGGTTGTCAGTCAGCCTGGCTTTACTTCTGCTGTATGCCTTTCCTGTTCCCCGAGATGGTGATGGGGTTGGCCAATTACCTGTAATTCACTGCATGAACTCCTGCTTATTTTAACAAAGAAATATATGGGGAAAATATAGTGAAACAGTCAGCAGTGCTTGTGAGTTTGGTTACAAACATGGTTCACAATTACTTAACTGTACATTTACAGTACTGAAATTTATTGATTTATCTATCTAGTTATTACTGTTAAATACAGAGGTGTCTTTCATACAGTTTCCAGTTCTTGGTTTTTCAGTCAGGCATCTTAAACAGATTGCTGTTTGCAATTCTTTTCACTTTTTACTATGGATATGTTGGGAAGATTGTATTCAGTTCAATCACGATAGTATTTTTCATGTAATAGTGTCTGAAATTTCTTAAGCCTTTTTTTAGCCGTACTAATGGATAATTTTTAACTTTTTTTTATTATTACTACTTGAAGTTTACATACAAACACGGAACTTCAAGACTTTGAGATCAAGAGCAAGACGTCTGCAGTCAACATCTGAACAATTCACAGAAACAAAAAGTTCGCTTTCTTCAATTCTGAAGGTAAATACCAATAACATTATGATGTTCATTTGGGGTTATTGAGGCCATCTGTTTCTCTTAAATGAACCTTCACAATTTACCAAGGGTGTTTTGTTTTACTTGTGTGAAAAAAAATTTCCTAATTCTGAAACTTGAGCTAGTGGCAGCACACTGGTTTTTTCTTACTAATACGCAGATTTGCTTCATATATAACCACTCTAAAGATTATTTGAATTTTTTTAGGAGTGTAGTTTCAGCAGATTTCAGTTTTAAATTCTAGAAATAAAATTCTTTGTGTTCTGTTTTTGTAGCTTTTAAAAAATAGCTTGGAGTGAAACTATTTGTTTAAACAGAAATGCAATTAGTTTAGCATACAAGAATGTAGATTTTTTTTAAGCAGTTCAGCATGCGATTGATGTTTTCAGAGTAGAAAATATCATTACTTTTGGCTAGTATATTTTTAAGATACAAAAATTTGGAACTTGGTGGGTTTATAAGTTACAAACTCACTTATATACTTTTAATTTGGCAGATGACTTCAGGCTTGGAGTAGCAAAGGACTTAAAGTTAACTGAAATAATCTTTGCTCCTAATTGGTTGTACAGAAGTCAGGCTAGTTAAAGCATTTGATCTTACTTTTGTGTGTAAATTAGCTTTGAACTCTTCCTTCTTCTACGTGTATGTATGTTATTTCATCTGTGGTCTAGGTATACTGTGGGTGAAGATAAACCAGAGCTAGCTCCATTCAGTGCTAGTCTTAAATTTGGTAGGGCATATGAGATGTATCAGGCTCTGTCAAAGCTATGCTTGCAAAGGTATTTCACGTTTGGAAATTATTTAAGTTGATTTAATGAAGCAAAAAGCTTAAGCTAATTAACTCCCAGTGTATCCCATGTACAAAGCTATCTGTGTACATATCTGCCTTTGGCTGTGTTTTCTGTTTGATACTGGGCTCTGACCTGTGTTTTCTGTTTGATACTGGGCTCTGACCTGTTCAGGGGTGCCCCTGCAGGAGCCATTGTGATTCCACACTCAAGCTATGGCCCTGTGTCATCTAACTAACCCCATAGCACCTGAATTATATGCCGTTTGGTTTTTTTTTTTTCACCCATGCTAACCAGGTAGTAAATTAACTCTGTATCAAAACTCAGTGCATACTAATGCGGCTGTGGAAATATTTCAGGGCTTTATCCTGCGAAAGCGCAGGTTTGATGTTGAAAATTTGGATGCACTAATGAAAACAAAAAACATCCCAGAGGCACACCAGGATGCTTTTAAAACAGGTTTTGCAGAAGGCTTTTTGAAAGCACAGGTATTCCTGCAAAAAACACTTGGTAAGTTGTTTTAATTAATGTATTTTATCTTTGCATTCAGAAAGTAGTTTATTTCAGCCCATATTAAAAGGTCTTTTTTGTTTGTTTGTTTTTCAGATTCCTTGAGAAGATCACGTTTGCTTTCTTTCTTTCTTTTTGTTCTTTGTTTTTACCTTGCTATATATTCATCATTTTTACCTGGGAAAGGTTCCTTTTCTGATGCTGGTTAGTTAACTTTTTTTCCTGCATTGTTTCTGTTGTGTTGTTACTCCCAGCAGGTTTAGCACAAATTAAATGTGTTTTGATTATTATAGTTTTAGGATAACAGGGAAGAGGTGTTTGCTGCTTTAGTCTACAGCCTTTCAGACAGTGGTGTACCAAAATGTTTATGGAGACAAAAAGTTGTCTCTTGGTATAATTTTTTTAATTCCTTTGGTGAAACAATTACATGGAACCAGACAGAGAAGTTGTCAGACTGTTTACCAGTTATGTGTTTGTCTTTGAATTTAGATTATGTGTTATCTAGGTCAGCAGTTTGGTTTTCATTTGTTATTACAGCTTAGTTTATAGCAACTAGGTAATTGCAGGCCAAATTGTCATCTTAGAAACCTGTTGGGAATAGTGGAATGATAAATGCTGTGCTAAAGTAAATGGAGAATTTTAACTTCATGCTTGGGTCTCAAGAAAGGTTATGTGCAGAAACACTGAGGGAAAGCTTCTGGCTTTCTGTACTACAGATGACTAAAAAGTACATCACCTAATTAATTACAGATATTTTTTCCTTTTTTTGTTTAAATAAATCTTAATTCTTGCTGGACACTTGTAAATGGAAGCATGCCCTGTTAAAAGGGCAGGTGTAAAATTAGTGGCTTAATGGTGATATGCATTCAAGTGCAAATTTCATCTTGGAATAAAGTGACTTTGTGTAAATTTGTTGTTCATCATCTGCTGTTTGCTATCAGTACGCTTTCGAACATCAAGTATCTTTGATGCTGCAGTTGATCCAATCCAGTTGAAAAATGTCACCTTCGAACATGTAAAAGGGGTAAGTTCAGAAGTAAAGCCTGAGTTTCTGCTTAACTAATCATTGTGAGCCTGAAGAATGTTTACTCTGTTCATGAAACTTTGTGTGAGCAGAAGCCTGATATGTATTGATCACCTGAGATGAAGGAGGGTTTTAACCATTCTTGTTCTATCTGGTATTTTTGTGGCATTTTATACCTTATAAAAAGTGCATTCTTGACTCATTGAATTGCATTTTTAAAGGTTAGAATAGCAAAAGCCAGGCTATAAGTATCCATGTTAATCTGGTTTTTTGCAGAAGTTGACCAGTACAAGAAGATGGTAATGCCATTCGATCATTTCTTTCTTAGTACCATCTCAGTTGGATTCCTGATGTTAGGACAGGAGATACAGAGATTCCCAGAAAAAAGTGGCCACATCACTGCTGATAGGATAGCTTTATTGTTTCTATTCTGCTGTTCTTTGGCTGTCAGTGGCCAAATGAGGACCTCCCCCTCTTCTTTCCCTTGGCAAATAGACTTAATCTCTTTTTAGCTAATTAGACTAATCTTGATGTAGTATTTTTGATTCTGTATTTATCTTGTCAGTCAGATCTGGTTTTGAACTGTTTGGTTATTCTTTTGGTATTAACAGCTTCAGTGCTTATTGATTCCTATGAACAGTTCTAAGAAATACATTGAATTAAATTCATGGACACTTGATATCCACAGAAATTCTATGGTACACTTGTCTCCTCTTTCTGATGTGTATCTTTGATCAATACTCAGTTAGAGACTGAGCCTCTAATACAGAACTTGCCTACAAAACACATTTATTTTAGAAATGCTTGGTTATATTTTGTGGCATGTTTTTTATGTGTAGGTTGAAGAAGCTAAACAGGAATTGCAAGAAGTTGTGGAATTCCTGAAAAACCCGCATAAATTTACTGTACTGGGAGGTAAACTTCCAAAAGGTAAGAATTCATTCTCAGGAGAAGTAAAATTCATATGTCACTGTGGCTTGCTTTGTAGCTTTGTTCTATACCGAAGGACTGATTTGCAGCCTAGCTTCTGAACGTTTTTTCCTTTAATTAGGGAATCAGAAAAGTATATACCCAAATTGGGCCTAAATACTCCTGTTTTATTTAGCTTGGATCTGGAAAAAGTGCTGAAATAATATTAGACATGGGTAGTGGATTTCCTTGTTTGTTTAAAATACTTGAGGAACAAATGAATCCTCAGACAGTTGTGCAAGCTTCTTTATTAATGGATACAGAAGCCTTACAAGCCTATTGTTTGAATATGGATCATTGTGTATCTAGATATGTTATAGGAAGATTCTTCAGATGGTAAGTAATGAGCAGTATCTGAAACGGGATGTTAAAAGCTTTATGAAGTCAAGTGTTAATTATTTTTCCTAATGCATGGAAGAAACAGTACCTGTGTGATAAGACTGTGTGTGTGGTTTCGTTACTTGGGTTTTTGTTTGTCTTTTCAGGTATTCTGTTAGTTGGACCACCTGGTACAGGTAAAACTCTTCTTGCACGGGCTGTAGCTGGTGAGGCTGATGTTCCCTTTTATTATGCTTCTGGATCAGAGTTTGATGAGATGTTTGTTGGTGTAGGAGCTAGTCGCATCCGAAGCCTATTCAGTAAGTTAAATATTTTGTGGTTTTGAAATGTTTTCACATGGAAGATTAAGTGGTCAGTATTGATTAGGTACAGTACTGGTTACTAGAAAGTAGGGTATGAGGCTAATAAAACATGAATTGTGGAGGTAGCTCTCAGAATTCTGTGAGCATGAGTTCACTGTAGAATCTTGCCCGTCAGGCAAAATTGCAGCAAAAATTACAACTGATGTTACAACACTCCCAGAGAGAAGTAATTTAATTAGAAATGCAGTGTCCTATAAAATAAATGGAATAATTTACATTGTAATTTGCTTACTGTAATATGTAAATTATTGTAAATTTGAATTTAATTGTAAATTTAAGATAAAAACATTAGCCTTCTCGGTTACTTGCCTCATATTGTAATTTTTTTTTAATCTGTGTGGGAAATTTACAGCATCACAGTGTAGCACTGGGCTGAGATGTCCTTTCTCACACCCATCCATGGGCACAGAATAAGAAGAGCATTATAATGAAACTTCTCAAATTAACCTTAACAGAAGAGGCTTTCTGTTTTAAGTATGCACATAAGTATTAGTGGGGAGGGGGAGAATCCAGTTTTCTCTTAAATGGAAGATTGATGGTTTCAGGCATATACAATGTAGAAACTAGTTTGCATTTGTAGAAGAAATGTGACTTGCTTCACATGGAAGGGGATACAAACTGTAACGTGTTGTACCTTTAAGTGTGCATTACCTTCTGTTGTCTACAGAGGTTTAGATGACTGACTTGTACATTAATATTTTACAGATATGTCTGGCAGGGTGACATGAGTTGCATCCTGGTATGCATGTATCTGTCATTGGTCTTAACGTTTATTATTGCATTTTTTTATTTTATACTTTTAATACCATCACATTTCATGTTATTTTTATTTAATACTTCAATGCTGTCTACCCAAGCCTATGAAATACCCTGTTGTAGGGAGCGGATGCAAAATACAATAAATTTTTGCACCTGTTTTAGTAGTAATTTCTTGTAGCATGGTAACAATAAGCTGATGTGGAGATAAAGAACCTTGCCTCTCTTTGCATCACTTCATTTAAGAAATAGATTGGATATTTTTTTAGGGTAAAATCAGGACAGTTCTGGTGATATCAAATAGAACTTTTTATAATCCAAGAGTAATAGAAATAGTAGAATCTTAAGTCCTATGATACACTCTTTGTGTGGTTGAATTGTCCTTCTGTTGTTTTTCTTCTGTCAGGGGAAGCAAAAGCAAATGCACCATGTGTTATATTTATCGATGAGTTGGACTCTGTTGGTGGGAAGAGAATTGAATCTCCAATGCATCCCTATTCAAGACAGACCATTAATCAACTTCTTGCTGAAATGGATGGGTAAATATAGGGATTCTGAGGGCACAGAAGGGCCTTGACTGACTATTTTGAATATTGGGGTGAATTTTTCTTCCTTTTTGTAACGCTTTTATGGCTGCTTTCTAGTACTGCCAACAGTAGCATTAATGGCCTTACGGTAAAGCATATGGAAGCTTTGGACAATAACTGCAATTATTTTATGTAATTGCTCATATTTTTTAGGCTAGCTGTGTATCTAAAGGAAGAAGCTCAGCTCGGACCCAGACATGTTTTTAATCAGTTGCTGGGCTGAACATGGTCAAGCTTGGATGGCATATTGTTTGATAGCAAGTTTTTGACTGGCTAGCTGAGGTCATCCAAAATAATCATAGAATCATAGAATAGTTAGAGTTGGAAAGGACCTTAAGATCATCTAGTTCCGACCCCCCTGCCATGTGCACGGGCATCTCACACTAAACCATGCCGCCCAAGACTCTAGATGGAGCATTCATGACTTCCTTGGGCAACTCATTCCAGTGCCTCACCACCCGTACAGGAAAGAATTTCTTCCTTATATCCAATCTAAACTTCCCCTGTTTAAGTTTTAACCTGTTACCCCTTGTCCTGTCACTACAGTCCCTAAAGAAGAGTCCTTCCCCAGCATCCCTGTAGGCCCCCTTCAGATACTGGAAGGTTGCTATGAGGTCTCCACGCAGC
>NDXB01002837.1:0-19700 GCA_002631895.1 Agapornis roseicollis
GTGAGGGGTCCCTGCTTATGGCAGGGGGTTGGAACTGGATGATCTTAAGGTCCTTTCCAACCCGAATCATTCTGTGATTCTATGAAGGTGACACAGTTCTGGTTTAAGCAATTGTAGCAGATTTGAGCTTTTATTTAGAGAGGGAATTCCTGCTGCTCCGAGCAGCTCCCAGTTACTGAAATGAAGCTCTTGGGAAGTTAACAGCTCAATTCACTCGATTACAGAGCGCCTCAGGGGCTGGCCTGGGATTCTTGCTGGCAGCTGAAGGATTCCTTTCCCTCACAACTGAATCTGCAGTGCAAACCCCTGCCAAATCCCCAGCTCATTAAAGCTGCAGGAAACCATCGGTTGCTGGAGCCCGGTGACTCCAAGCACTTTGGGAGCACACTGGTTGTGTAGAAAGCCTCCCCTGAAACTCCTCTGCAGGGGACTGGGTTGCAACAAGCCACAGTCTGTATGGAATGATAGCGGCTTCCCTAGCTCCAAGAAAAGCCCTGAGCTCTTCTTCATTCACTTCTGAGTGTGGAGAAAGGCTCACTGAGAGGACAGTGCACAAGTCAGAGGGATACTTAAAAAGCCTTTCTTAATTAGTGTAACAATTAATTATCCTCATTGACTAGGATAAGGAGGACCTAAAGTCCTTCCATTGCCCGTATCTAGTTGAAGTGTTTGCCATGGATTTAGGAGCATTTCACAGCCTGCTCTTGGAGGTCCCAAGCTGCAGCTCAAGGCTAAAGGAGCTCAGCAGCAGCCATATATTGCACACCTTCTTGTTCCTTTCACACCGAAGTAAATCAACCCCTTTTCCCCTCTCTAGACCTGCAAAAGGGAAGCCCAACGTGAAACATGGCACACCAGGACCACATGCATGAGCATCTGCACCATCTCCTGGAGCTGGCACCGCACAAGCCCATCACCTGCGTTATCCACAATGCTACTTCTCATGCACTCTACCCTAAGTTGAAGAGAAGATGGAGCAGAGACACATGGGCAGCAAGCAGGCACTGCTGTGAACTGCACACTACAG
Source organism: Agapornis roseicollis (assembly GCA_002631895.1). NCBI lineage: Eukaryota > Metazoa > Chordata > Aves > Psittaciformes > Psittacidae > Agapornis > Agapornis roseicollis. The sequence goes on from NDXB01002837.1 coordinate 1,028, forward strand.
CACGGCTCCTTCCACAACACAGGGCTGTCAAATTAACTCCAAAAGCCAAACGCCGTCTCTATTCCCAGCGATGGAGCTCTGTGACTCAGGCAAAAGGAATAGGTCAGTCCTGATACTATTGTGCATCAGTGAGAAGCTGATGGGAAAGCAGGATATTTGCTGGACCTTTGTTTCAAGGGGGTGTGATATTGCTTTCCAAATAGTATTTGCTACAAAATGAGGTAGAAACAAATGCCCTCACTTTAAACACCCTCTTGTGCAGTGCCATGTATGTCCTGTTTCACCTCATAGGGTGATTTGGCTTGGAAAGGACCTTAAGATCATCCAGTTCCAACCCCCTGCCATGGGCAGGGATGCCTCAACACACCTCATGTAACACAGGGCTGCACTGAGAAAGCTATTATGGATTAAAGGACTTCACTTCTTAGGTTTATACAGTCCTGGGGGCTAAGGTTTGCTGCTTCCTCTCTTGCTCTGCTGCCAGCCCTACTTCCACTGACTTCAGCAGCAGTTCTGCCTGAATCCTGCTGGGATTCGTCTTTCTTTCTGGAAGAAATGGTTGAGTGGTTCCCTTCACTTTGGTCAAGGAGGACTTTTAGCATCGTGACCTGGGACATGATTGACTGCAATGGGTTCTGGTTTTCACAGCTCTGTATACGATGTAAATACCTCCTTCTACACTTGCAAATCACGAACAGAGACACAAAGCAATAAACCACAGTTTCTAGTCACACTCAATGATGTTTCTTTCTTTGTTTGCTTTGCTCAGGAAAGCTAAAATCCTTTGTGGAGAAAATAAATGAGGTTTTGAGGCCGTGATTTATGCACCAGCTTGAGCTTTAGGGTGCCAGAGCTCAGCTTCCAGCTTATCAGAGCCTAAAACGACCTAAAGTATCTTCCCAGGGACTTGCAAAGGGGCCCCATACCACTCCCCCATCCCAGGGAGCTGCTGTGAAGGTGCAGGAGATAAAGGCTCTGGAGGTTCTCAGGTGTTCATGCCAAGGGGCTGATAAAAGCCTGGTGGGAAAGGAAAAGAATGCAAGAAACCCTTTGCTGGTCTCCCCCTCTGCAAATGAGCTGGGAAGGAGAGAAATCCAGAGGAAAACAAAGCTCTTCTAAACTTAGCTTCCTGTAATATCTAATTCAACATCAGGGACCAGGTGTTTTAAACAGTAGCTGGCAAGCACTGAATTACAAGGGTCCTTTCCAACCCTAACTGTTCCACGATTCTATGTACCGACATCAGTATGAAGTAACAGAAAAGCCTTAACACTGCAATGACTGAGTTCCCAGGCACCAGGAAACACTGAGATTCATTCAACCTACTAAGGGTGAGCTCTTTCAAGCCCCAGGGGCTCAGCTGGGAGAAGAGAGGGTCCCCCTGCACGTGTGGTGCCAGGCTCTGTCCCATCGCAGTCAGCTCCTCACCAGTGTGCAGCTGCAGAGTGACAGCATGAAGCAGCTCTACCCATCAACCTGCTCCTAAGCAGGCTGGCTCCAACCTTTACCTTCATTTCAGTATGTTATAGTTACTTAAATCAGCCTGATCTCGTCCTAGAGTCAGCTCTAACCATGCACATGAACAGCTCGTACCTTTTCTCTCTCTCCTATAAGCATCAAGTTTATTATTAACTTGCCCCGAGTCTCCTGACTTCCTTTGAGCTGGAAGTTTCCACTTACAAAGCTTGAACTCAAAGTGTTTCTGCAGAACAGTTTCCAAGAGGCAGGAGCATCACTGCCTCACTGCAGCATTCTCTTTCCTCACTGTTCTCAATCACTTTACACTGAGCTTTCACATTACACTAGAGCTATGGTCTAATGTTCCTGTAACCCAGGTGGCCAGGCAATGCTCCTGATCTGGTACTAACCCCCAGACCTAAATCCTCTGCCAAGAGATCACCTCCACACTTCCACAGGGAACTTCCCACCGCACTCCAGCTCTTTTACATGATTTTGTGGGAAGAAGGTGAAATGATCTCATTGCATCCACCTATTGCTGTTTCCCCACAAAAGGACACGCACTGTGCATGGGAAGCACTTCCCTTATAATGCACTTTCTGTAGCAAACTGAACTCGATTAGATTCACTGTAGAGTGTTAAACACCGAGCAGAAACCTAGCAGAAGGGGTTCTGACCATCATACAACTCCTTGCAGCAACTAACAGCTGCTGGGTCACAGCCAGATGCCTTAAAAGAAACAGAAAAGGAAACCTCCTCTTGGACAAGGAGGCCTCACACATTAACTCATGACTCCAGCAAGCTCCCAGCAGTTTCAGCACTGCAGAGAAAGGGCTTGCATTGCACTAGTACTGCCTACACAGCACATTCCCTTTTTAGGTGTGTTTTGCATACGAAGGAAGCCCGGTTAAGAGACACAGTACAAATCCTGCCTGCCAACATCTGGACAGTGTCATCCCACCTGTGGCAAGGGCTTTTAACTGGGGGTAATCAAGCTATTCAAAATACACAACTGATCACTCAATTCTATTAGCAGCTCTCAGCTTCTTACTTGCTATCAGCCAGGCAGCATCTTCTTTATCTTCATTTGTGTCTTTGGATCTCTTTAAAACACAGATATTGGTGGTCTCTGAACTTGGTTCTTAAATCTTAGATGGATAGGTCTTGGATCTGAGATAACTGAAGGGATGGCTCACCCAAACTGCATATTAGGCTTGCCTGCAAACTGCATATAAGGTACCAGCAGAAATCCCTCTGTACCACTGTAACAGATATCATGAGCATAAACCTATTAAGGAATTAATTCCAAACACATATCCAGCTCTCCATAGAATCACAGAATCATAGAATAGTTAGGGCTGGAAGGGACCTTAAGATCATCCAGTTCCAACCCCCCTGACATAAGCAGGGACACCTCACACTAAACCATGGCACCCAAGGCTTCATCCAACCTGGCCTTGAACACTGCCAGGGATGGAGCACTCACAACGTCTCTGAGCAACCCATTCCAGTGCCTCAGCACCCTCACAGGNTTCCAACCCCCATAAGCAGGGACACCTCACACTAAACCATGGCACCCAAGGCTTCATCCAACCTGGCCTTGAACACTGCCAGGGATGGAGCACTCACAACGTCTCTGAGCAACCCATTCCAGTGCCTCAGCACCCTCACAGGAAAGAATTTCTTCCTTAGATCCAATCTAAACCTCTCCTGTTTAAGGCACAATGATGGTGCTTAACATTCTTCCTTTTTTCCCCCCACATCTCTCACCAGGGTTCATGGAAAGATTATTTATAAAGCTCTCTTTGGTGCACTGTGATTTAATCAGATACATCTGCAGACTTGGAGAGATACTACATGTCCATGGACTTGCTGTCTGTCCCAAGATACCCAGGGTAAAAGTTGTTTGCTTGTCTCTTCTTACATGGGCTTTTCTATGTAAGAACCACTGCAGTTTAAATGTGCTTTGGAAAGACACCAAATAGGCTGGACTGCACTGCTGGGATCTGCCTTCAGCAAAACTACCTCTGCAGGTGGTCAGAAGGCTGAGGGAACCAGAAGCAGCAGCCTGGGGCATGCATCAGAATGAACACTTGCTCTTCTTTAGTCACTGCCCTGAGCTTCATGTTGAATACCCCAAAACCGAGGAACAATTCATGGGCAGAGAAGTTTGCTTTAAGCCACCAGCCTGGCTTCACCAAGGAAGCTCCAGCAGAAGCGACACAGCACAGCTTTCCAGAGCAAGACTGAGTTTCCTTCACCAGCTCTTCCTTCCATGCAGTCCCAAGCCTGATCCATCTTCCAGTTCAGTCAGCTGCAGCCAGCACTGCATCTCAGAGCTAACCCTACAGCTCAGTAAGTCAATCTTCCACTTACATGCAGAGCTGAGAGCATTCTCTACAATCAGCTTAGTAAGACCCAGGTTCTTTGCGCAAGCCATTTACCTTTGCACCCCTATTAATAAACTAGCAAAAGGAGGCAAAACCGAAACCACACCTTTTACACTAAAACCTTACTAACCAGATGCAAATACCAATGCAGCAGTGAGAAGGGTAGGAGCCAAATGCACCTCCAGCCCTGCTGCAGAGGTGAATGGCTAACGCAGATCAAGCGAGAAGGCACGGTGATGCTTCTAGCACATCAAACAAGTTCAGAACAAACCTGGCTGGGTTTGTGGCTGAGCAGCAATGCCTGGCCTGCTGCGTGCACCAGTAACAAGAGGAGGACTGGCTGAGTTGCAGTGTAGAGAAGCAGCTCAAGGGTGCTTGTTTCTCCCATGCAGGAAGCTGTTGCTGGACAGGCCCTGCAGATCTGGCAGCTAACAGCATGGGGAGGAGGCTTTAGGTCAAAGCGAGGTGACTTTGCAAAGGCAAAAGCTGGAAGCTGTTACAGGTTAACATGAGACAGGAGTCTGAGCTATAGGATGACTTTCAAAGAGAGGCAGAAGGGATTAGGTTCATTCAGAGGTTGACAGTTACCTAACTCAGAGCTGAAAATACCGCTGCAGCAGCTCAAACCTCTCAGAAGCCGACGGACTAAAGGCAAAAACCTTGGCATTAACACTTAGCAATGGGAAGAGCAGGAGCTGATTTACAGCTTAAGCATAACCTCAACTAATAAAGAACAAAGGGTACAAGGCAGTCACTGAAAGCCCTGTGAAGCTGAGGGAGGCATGAGATGCCCCCACAACACAGAATTTGCTAGCCTCGTCAGACACATGCTTCTACCCTGAAGTACTACCCGAGTGGTAAAGCATTTTGATGAGTTAAGGAAGCTCCAGATAAATAACAGCCAAAATGAACCAAAAAGAGCCAGATATTGGAAGGCTTGGTTAAAGTTACTTTGTCCAAGCCTGGATTTTACTTGAGAGAGGAGCTGGCACAGTGAATGCAGCTGAGCTCAACCCAGACTCCTCAGACTAATGCTGGGGTGCATGCTGAGCTCAACCCAGGCTCCTCAGACTAATGCTGGGGTGCATGTAGTGCAAGCGCTCAGGAGCCATCCCCTGGCTGCTGTTCCTACAGAGTTCAGCACACAAATGCAGTGTAAGGTAGGAAAAGCATTACAGAATCACAGTACTCTCTGGCAGAACAGCAACCAGACAGTGAAATACGGCCTTCCTGTAACTAGGTGTCTTCTTCTGATTCATCTGAAATCAAATCTATGCGACATGCAGGGTCAGCATGACCTATCCATCATTAGATTCCCATCCTGAGCTGAGAAAATCAAGTACATATGATTTTTGTCATGGGAGAGCTATTGCATCTGCTTGTGCTCCACGTTATTGAAAACCTCATAAGCAGTTGAGAAACCTTGGAAAAATACTGGAATTTACTTTCTGTTCTGAAGTGGGGGGGAAATGTGAGACAAAATAGCCGTGTTTGTATATTTAGTTCTTCCTCCAACATGAAAAGAGCCCATGGATGATGCTTAGGACTTGAACTGAGATACTCTTTGCATCTTCCCCATCCCTTTTGTTTCTTTAGCCAAAGCAAAGGAAACCCCACAGTGACAAGGAGGAAACCAAGAGCAGTGTCACTAAGTCTGGAAATAAGCCTGAGGCAGATGAATGATGCTGGAGAAAAAGGGAGATCCCTTTCAAAGGCTGAGTTCAGGTAAGCTCTGCTCACTCCAGTCCAGGTCACAGCACACATCAGCTTCAGTGCTGAGCCTCTGTTCCAGTCTGTGCTGGAACTTGTGCTGTTTGGTTACATCCAAATTAACCCTCTAGAATGTGACAAACTCTTTGTTCTAAAGTGGAATAGGAACAATAGGAACAAGAACTGGACAATACTACCAGGGCTTTTGTATGTGAATACACGCACACAGCTGTCTTGTAACAACTGCTGCAAGTCAGTATGATCTGAAAACATCAGTTGCTGCAAATAGGCCCAGTAGGATTCAGTAAGAGCTTAGAGTAGGCTGCAAACAACTCCAGTTTCCACATTTCTCTATAGGATCGTGACTTCAATGCAAACCTGAAGTCATAAGGAATATTAAGTCACTCTTCTCTCATACGTTATGCATTTTGTAAACCACTCCTCCTTTATATATGTTAGGGCTTGAATTAAATTCAGAATAGTAACACTACAGCTTTACCACTACAGATCATTGCTGCCCCTCTCTCCTTTTGCGTTCTTCCTTTCCCTACGCTGCAGTCTCCATTTCACAAAAGGAAAGGTACAAGAACTCAGACAGATTAAGGAGTGTGATTTTTTTCTCCTTCAGAAACAAACCAACCCCTGCAGTGATAGGCACCGAAAGGAGCACGGTATCCTGCAGCAAGCAAACCAACCTTGCAAGGACAACCTAACCCAAACTTACTGCGTGAAACCAGGCAAGATGGCTCTGAGTAGTCATAAACAACTTCAGCCTTATCGAGAAGCAGCCATCCTGTACAATGGTAAGAAGAAAAGCAAGAGGCTGGAGACAGGTGTGAGCTGACAGGGATGAGAAGCTTTAACTCTTTACATGTAACACAGAGCTTACACTGCAGCTTCTGCACGCATTAATTAAGTTGACGTTCATAGAGAGGCAAAAATCAATGTGTTTCAGTAGTGAAATGCTGCTTTCTAGGAGAGAAGATTGGCTGTTTCAGCCACGTGTACCTGAGCCATGCAGTGCTGAAATTACTGCAGGAAAAGGCTTCACCTGTTTAGAAAGTACTTCACAGAGCAGCCGATCACAGAGAAGGCTAATGGGAGGTGAGGGTATGAGCTCTGTGGTAGATGACAGGCATAGTACCACAGAAGTCAGCAATACCCTTTGAGATCACAAAGGTTAGGTACTCCTTTCATTTCCTACTATCTGGTTGTAGTGTTTGATTATGTTTGATAACTTGAAACCCCACAAGAACATACAATAGATTTCCTTCCCAAGAGACTTAACAATATTAAAACTCAGTGTATTAACAGACACAGAACTAACACTACTGAGAGGTGCTGTGCTGCTGCAGGAACTCTTCTTACAAGCATCCATTACTTCTGGAGTACCCATAAGCTAAACTAAACCTTTTATATAAGTGTGGTGAAAAGATTCCTGGCTTAAGGCCCACCTACATTACCAACTGGTGCACTTGTTGCTGCAGAGCTGCTGTTCTGACATGTTTTGCAGTTGCAAGCCTAATTCAGTATGCAGAAGTGACACAGTGATCTGGATATAGATATGTATGTCCACAGTCTCTTACTATGCAGCAGCCTCTTGAAAAGGCACTAAGAGACTACTCAAAGGCTTCACAATCTAGTCCACAAGTGTAATAGAGGCAGTCCTCAGATACCACTGTAGTTTTAAAAGCAAATTCTTTTTTACTATGGATATTCCCAAACCCTGTTAGAGCACATGTATGTGTATCAGGTGCTAACTGTAGTTTGAGTATGCAAACCTCAGAGTACTATTCTCTGTTCTCCCTGCAAACTTTCTCTGGTGACCAGAATCGTATCAGGCAGTGCTAGAAGACAACCTGCATCACCTCAAAGGGCAAACTGGATAGCTGGAACAACGAAAACTCAGATGTGTTTCAGGAACACCAAGCCCCATATTCCACTGCCGTAAGCACAGAAGTGCTCTACATCAAACCGCTAGCATCATCTGTCGGTGGAGCTTCGAAACTGCAAGCAATTATTTAAGTAAGAGTTAGGAAAAGAGTTGCAATTACGTGAAAACAGCTGAGGGTTTGAGTTAGAGATGGCTCTGTAACATGCGCTGTTTCAAAATGAAAACAGGACCAATCTGTATTAAGAACATTCTACTATGTAGGTTGAATTTGTACCCTATTGACATTTAATAACCGTGCCATTCTTGCACTTTAAGTAATGACACTATCACCACTAACCAGTGTTTGCACCAGTGCCAAAATACTAGCAGCATACTGGAGGAAGAGATGCAGCGCTTACTCTTAAGGGTGATTTGGGACAAGGGGGACAGTGTACGATAGGGGTTTTTTACATACTTCAGATGGCATTTCATAAAACTCCAAAGCGTTAAGCACTTTGACTCAAAAGATTAAGAGTTATTTCAGCACAATTAGGAAACCTACATGGAAAATAATCTCCTCACCCGTTTATTGTTGCTTTTCCCACTTGGTAACGCGGTTGTTTGGAACCTTGTGTGAATACAACTTCAGTTCTGCAGAAAAATCACACACCTGCATTGGTCACACACACACACACACACCCCCCCCATATGTATCAAACACATTTCAAGTTTCAAATTTGTGTGCCTTGACTTGCTCCTTTTAATGTCTCTTTAGGGTTGTCCATTGTCACTGATCCAATAGAGTCCGACTCAGTCTCTCACGTCAGGTGACAACCAAATTCAAAAGGTGTAGGTTTTCTCATCAAAGACGGTCTTCTCTGTAGTGCCTTGTGTTAACTGCATTCAACCAGTGTGTCAGGACTCAACCATAAAAGCTCGGGTTGCCTTTTTGAACTACACAATACAGAAAGAGAATTTTACATGTAGCTTTGCATGCCACAAGGCTGCTCGCCCTACTATAGGACAGTGCAATAAATACAAAGATATGCACACTAGAAAAGATTTAACTGCCATGATCTACGTCTGGGTTCCGAGTACAAATTTAGCTAGTCAACAAGATGACAAAGTGAGCAGAAAAGGTGGCAACGGCAGTAATATTCTACTACAAAAACAAGGCTAGAAGCAAAGTGTTCTCAAGCTACAGAAAACTTGCTGCCTCCTAAGATATGGCGTAGGGCCCAGTTCTGCCAAGTGCAGTCGTGATCAGTAGGTTGCATCAGAACATGCTTCTCCCCCAGTTAACAATGAATACTTGTACAATTTATTTGGTTTTGATAACTGTTTATAAATAGTACACTCTAATGACTAGTAAACTATACAGCAACATGACATTTATAGCCTAATCCTGAATACAAAGTTCAAAGAACATGACTACAAAGGCCAGAGAGCAAATGGCATCGACTAAAAGCATTTCCACTTCAGGGTTTATTGAATGTTCTCTTACACAAACACTTCTCCACCATGAAACCAAAAGGAACAGGCTTTCCTATTCCCTCTCTGCTCCAGTAGAAACTTAACCACGCATCACCCTTAGTGATGGATTTTACCATGTAGCCCCTGGGGGCTATAGATTTCATAGACTTTATATATATGCACATTTACTTTGCATTCTATGTAAAAGTTGAAAAAATGTTTGAAAGGAAAAAGCTCAGAATATATCACAGCTTTGTCAGCCAAAAAAATACAAATTACTTTTAGAACCACTATTCAATTTATCAAACTGGGTTGGGGTTTTCTGCTGAAGTATTTACCTTTAATTATATACACATTACAGGAAAGAAAACTTTGCCCACAAACATTCCCTAAGGTGACGGTTACCAATAGAATGACAGAATAAAAGCAGGAGGAATAGCCAACACATGGGGTGGATCAATTTCTGCTTTTAAAAAGTAAAAAGTCACCATATCATTAAGTACAAAAACCTGCATTGAATGACAACTGCTGGTGTAGTAACTTGATCAGGTATGGAGACCAAGAGTATAGTAAAGCCCTATGGTAATAACATTTCTGTAGCATTTCCACTTGGTATGTACATACTAAATGTTGGCAAAGTTTCTGTAGCATTAGCTTATACAAACACAGGAGTCCTCAGTCTGCTGCATAAAAGGGAACGAGTGTGTTTGAGCTCTCCTGAAATGCACCTGAAATCCAGAGTGTCACTTACAAACTGCATAACGAAGCTTCTCCTCAGAAAAATATCTGTTTGGCATCTCCAGGGCTCTGTTCCATAGGACAATAGGGGCATTTTAATCTGGGGACAAAGACAACATGTTACAACTGTGGCAGTGGGTGATAACTCAGCATTAAAGGTATCGAGTTTGCAGTGATAGCCCTTCCTTTTTTTCCCCTGCAGCATGAAACAAATGTACTCTGAAGCTATAAAGCTTTACTTGGCTCCATTAAAAGTCACCTTTAGCTCAGAGAGCCCTTAGCATGCTTTTTCTTCTAATTGTACTTTCTCACCTTTCACCCACATACTCCTGAATTATTGAATACCAAGAAATGAGTCTTCATCCATTATTTCTATTTCTGCATGCATCTGTTGCATTTTAGGCATTTTTAATAGGCTGCCAGCTTTCACTTTGACTTGCTCAGCATCCAGAGTAGTGTTTGTCTGGTTCCCAAAACACTGTGTGATTTTACAACTCACTTAGACCAGCTCCTGCAGGCTACAGCTGAAGAGGTCAGCCTGGCCTCCCCCTGCTGAGTTCTCCACTGATACAATTCCATCTGCTTACAGTATTTCTTCTAGCACTGATCCATTATTCCCCATCTCTAAGTTTGGACCTTTCACCCCCCTTGCCTGAGTTAATACTGTCAGAGCTGTGCTGTCACTAACGCTGATCAATGAAAGCACCAGGGATGAGTGATTTGAGACAGGAATAATGCAGCAGCAAGTTTAGTGGCTTCAAATAGCTCAAATCACCCACAAAGGCTTTTCTGACAGGGCAAAGAATGCAAACATCACTCAACATAAGGTTGTGAGTGCTCCATCCCTCGCAGTGTTCAAGGCCAGGTTGGATGAAGCCTTGGGTGCCATGGTTTAGTGTGAGGTGTCCCTGCTTATAGCAGGGGGGTTGGAAACAGATGAGCTTGAGGTCCTTTCCAACCCAAACTATTCTATGATTTATAGCATCACCTATTTGCACACTGGAATTCACAACTTCTGGCTCTAAATGAAGCTGACAACCTCCACGGAAGCTGCATGTCTTCAATCCAAATTACCACTGGTTCTTCCTCAAGGAAATCTGTACAGATCTCTTCCTCCCATTTCCTGCTTCCCAAAGGCCTGCAGGCACCTCACTGGTATCTAAGAAGGATTATTTGCACAGTGATAGCTCAACTACCTGTTCAATTACAAAACCTTATTTCCCAGAGGTTTCATTTTATCTTTTAAGGGTTATTTCACATGTTACTAACCTTGCTCCCTAGGAAAACCTGTGCGTGTAAAAGCCTCCATTTTGAGTTTAAGACAACACAATGGTACTTACACCTTGGAAAATGACTGTGCTCATTGCATTCCTTCACGGAACCTCAATTGCTACAACATCAGAGGGTTTATTATGCTTTTTTCCAGTGCATCAATCTGGCTCATCTAGCTTTTAAGTTATTCTCCAAGATTAACAATTCCACCAACGATGGACTCAGGTTTCCCAAAACACAGTATTCCAGTCTTAAGATGTGCCCTTGTCTGTATACGTTGCTTGAAATAAAAGAATTGTACTTACTTGCTGCCATTAAACATTTTATTCAAAGCATCTCTTGATATAATATGACCACAGACTAATTTCATCGGTGGGTTATTATCTGTCGTTTGCTGACGAAGAATGGGACAGGCAAATATTGAATGATACCAGCACTTCTTCCCAAGGTCCACTTCAATCTGTGAAAGAAATTAACAGAACAATTTATCTCGGGGAAAACCTCATTTCCAGATGATTATACCTTTAGGACATGGCCCTTATTTAACAGATTTCACAACTCAGCTGTGAAGGCAGCACAATCCATTGTGTAGGTGCCTGACAATTTCCCAGCCAAACCTACACTTCACTGTGATCACTGTGATCTTAAACTGGTGAGTTCTGTTGCTTCTCCCCATTCCCAGCAAAGCAGAGGATTTTGCCAAGAGACAAGTGTATATTTTAGTGCAGATCTATGCCCTGGCAGGAAAACCAAACTGATGACCCAGAGCAAGACTTTGTGTGTTTTCCAGCCAGTGATTTCCACAGTGGTTTAGATGACAGATTTCATTTAAGGTGAGGGAAATAAAAGAGGGAAATCCATGGATTGATCATGTTAATGTTACACAGCTTCTTGAAAGACTCTCCCAACACATACATGTCATGCCAACAATGAATTGTATCCAAGCCCCTTATTTGCAGTGCTATCATTGGTACAGCGTAACTCTTGCCATAATAACAAGAGAACAAAGAAAAAATGATTTCAGAAAGGGACATCTCACAGCAAATAATGGGTCAGTGACTTCAGGGATTGAGAGCTGCAAAAATCACAGCTTCTGCACCTGGCCAGTGCTCGGTTCTGACAGCTTTAACCTTCAACAAAATCTGACATAGCCTTTTCATGTTACTTAAGCTATGTCTTTGCACAATGAAAATAAGGCTTCCTGTCCCCATTCTGCCTCAGCAGTACATGCTAGAGACCCTTATGCTTAGAAAATGCAAGAAGGCATGTATGTAATTATTAACTGATCTGCATCTGACAGCAGTCTTCTCCCAAATGCTCCCTAGCTGATCATTCCTGTCCGGAGAGCAGGACATGAATCTGTCACAACTGGAGGTTATGCTCTCAAGCACTACAGATAACATCACTGGGAGCAATTCCACACATGCACTTACACTATAAATGAATCTCTTCCAGCAACAATCAAAGAGGCTAACTCAGTTCATGCCCAGTTTGCACGAAATAGGTTTTCTCTCCAAATCAGGAGCAGGTCACTGGAGAGCTGCACACACCTGGCAAGAGCTATAAAGGGAAACTGGGGGTTTGTAACAACTGAACTTCATTTCAACTGATATAAATGAGTTGTGCTGGAAGCATAGCGCACTGGATCCCAGTTCAGTTCCTGTGTCCCCAGACACAGCACTAATTCTTTCATCTTATCTCCTATCTGTCTGATAAAGAGCCAGTGTAAAGCAACTCATGGACAGAGCTCAAGGTAGCTAAAGAAGTTAATGTTTCTCAGTGGGACATATTTCATTTCCAGTTACACAGAAACATCTCATACATCCAGTATAAGGCTAAGTGGAAGGTGTTGATCAAAGGTAATCTGATCAAAGACCTTTCCAATGTGCAAGGGGATAACAAGTGAAGGGGGGAGCATAAAACAAAACCCAGAGAGACAAACCTGACAGATCAACGTAACAGAGACAGTAACAAGAAACAACCTTGCTGGACATCAAGAAACTGAAACCAAACCCAGAGTTTGCAACAGGCAAGAACACAAACCAAGGGTCTTGGAGGAGAGTGGGTCAGTAGAACTACACTGCAGGAGGAAAGTGCAGGGAAAGGATACTGAAGAGGAACGGCTAGGAAGGGGTATAAAAGGGGCTGCAAAGGCCATGCCAGTATTTGAGGGCTCATGAATATGCATTTGTTTGTGACTGCAGAGCGGTGCACGTGTGCTTTCACCAGTGAATTTCAATCTTTACCAGCCAAAGAGAAGGAAGGGATCTTGGCTGTCTATACTTATATTTTATGCAAGTCCTGTACGTGGGTGCTGCTGAAGGCAGCGCCTTGTCTGTGGCGGCCTGTGCAGCTGGTTGTATCAGTGTCCTTTGTGCGTGTGTGTGGGCGCGTGTCTGCCATTCAGGCTCAGCTTAGCTACTGGTTCCAGCTATGAAGGGGAAAGCAGCAGTTACATCCATTAGCCGGGGATGGAGACCCCTGGTCTCTGTATAGCAGGAAGCCCCAAGATGCAGAGCTGCTGGAGGTGGTGGCCACGTATAACATCCCTTAACATTCAGCACAAAACCCCCCTGAAACACCATTAGAAACCTGTCCTGGGACAGCTCAGCATCAACTCACCGGTAGTTCATCCTTCTGGTTCCAAACACCAGTGCACTGCCTTTGTTCAATAACTGCCTTGATATTAATTAGAGCTGGTAATGCTACACAACCTGCTGAAAAACTGCAGAGAGAGGAGATGTTAACATAAGGTACCTGTCGGGAAACCAGTACTTTTGTATTTCTACTTTAAATGGAACACAAGAGTGTTGTTGTGCTACTACATTCAGTTCTTGTCTGTCCTTCTAAGCTCCCCTCATGTATAACAAGCAAGATTTTGGGGGCAGGTTATCAGTTATCTTAGACTAGGGTCCACATTCTGGACTGAAAACAAAGAGTTAATCCCAGCTTTGAGTCTTATAATGAACTGATTTTAGTGGTGAACTCGGCAGTCCTGAGGTAAAGACTGGACTTACTGATCTTAAAGGTCTTTTCTAACTCCATGGATTCTATGATTTTCTGTAACACTTACTTTGATTTTGAGCTGTAAAGGAAGACAGACATCATGTTGGTTTATGCAGATACCTGCTCCTAACCATGGAACAGCACATGCAGCCTAAAAGTTTCCGTGTAACCCACACATACACACAACCCATAATACTTTAATTACATGTAATTACCCTGTAAAGAAACGTGTCTTTCCACCTTCCCCTTAAAGCATGAAAACACATGTAGAAAAAACAGTGGAAGGCAAGTGAAGGAAGGAAACCACAGCCTGTGACAGGAATGGCACTATGCAAGTGCCCAAAGTCAAGTGTCCCAACAGTTGAGCTGCTCTGGGATTTACCCATTACCAGCACTCACCACATGATTGTGAAATACTTCACTGTGTTACAAAACAAACTGACACTGAGTTTCCACAAATTAACACATTTTCATGGATTTAAGTCTAACAACAGTACTATAGGCCTGGTTTTATTGTCTCCACAAGTCATGACCTTCCTCTCCACTCTGCCCCTCCAGATACTTGGCTTTCTGTTCCTGCAGGATCATTCTAGATAGTTCACTTGTGAGGGATGTGCCTGAAATCTATGGATCTTTTGCCTGGTATTAATAGAGACCACATCCCTCACCTTCAACTGGCCATTTTAACCCTTACACTTTGGGTTTTGGTGATTTCAGCTCTGAGTGAAACCTGTGTTAAGCCTGTGGAAAGCTTAGACTAATGGTATTTGTAGAAAGAGAAGCATCACTGCTTTAATGGTTCTGTGTGAAACATGGGTTTCAGACAGAAAACACTGATTCCAGAGCAATGGCTCTGGAAGAGCCCCTGAAGAGTGTAACAACTCAAGTGAATAGTAAATTCAAATGGTGTCCTGTAGTCTGTCAAGACCCTGAACCACGACCTCCTTAGTATAACAAGAGTGTTCCCACTGAGTCCATGCAGTAAATCAGCCCATGAGGCCTGTGCAGTATTAGATAAATACAGGAGAAACCAATCAGCCTGAAAGAAATGACCATTGCTCATGTTCTTATGTTTTATAGGAGGGATTTCAGTTCAAGCTGGTTTTATTTCTAAAGGATTTGCAGCACTCAAAAGTCACACCAGCTGAAAGCAGTCTTGTTTATGACAAGAGTACTGATACCACCTATGCCGTAACCACATTTCAGTGCAATCAATTTCACACACAGAGCAAATGTCCAACCAACCCCAACATCAATAACAGGGATTTTCCACTTCACCAAAACTCTCCTGGCCATCTGCACTGAAAGCTGAGTTACAGCATCAGTGCAGGAGCAATTCACATGTAAAGCACTGCCGTTTGGCTGCAGCAGGGACAAGATGAAAGCCATAAGCCAAAGGCAGAAGTCCTACGTATCTATAAAACCCCCAAATTGAAACCTGTAATGTTTATTGTGGAAAGGCAATCTGATAGTGCTCCCTTTGCTGCTTCTGTTGTGTGTGAGGTATCCCTGCTTATGGCAAGGGGGCTGGAACTAGATGATCTTAAGGTCCTTTCCAACCCTAACTGTTCTATGATTCTATGACAGAGGTGCACAAAGGAGAAGCAGAAGGCTTGGCAATGAAGTGCTTTAAACTAAGCATGTAAGTAGTAATAATAACATGCAAACAGTTACTATAAAAATCATAAAAAGCCAAAACAAACTCCCCCTAAAAAACCCATGAAGAAGCAGCGAAGCTTCTGCTAATACCAAATCTAGCCAGCAACAATACATGTAATTTATTTTCTATTTAATATCTGGCTGGTGTATTGGAGGAACTGACATCCAAAGGCTAAAGAGCAGCTGATCTCTTCAGAGAAGCGAGAAGGAGATTAGGCTGGGGGGTCTATTCCACATTTCCAACTGCCTCCTACAGATCTGCATTTTGTCAGATTAGCTCCCAAGCTTGGAAGCGCCTCTTTCTTCTTTGCAAATGGGTCTAGCAAACAATATGGGACTTCTAGCAGCTCAACTCACAACATCACTCTTAAGCATTCTTCTGAAGGGAAAAACAGGTAAAGTAACGTGGGGATTTAAAACCATGATGAACGAATGCTGACAGAATCACAGACACAGTGGTATGGGGGTTTTGCAGTTAAACAGCCGGGACAGATTTCACACATTTGCTGTGGGAATAACTGGCTGATTGCCACCCTCATCTTTCACACTGATGCCTGAGCTACAGAAGCCAAATTCCATCCATGAATGCTTCCTCTTGAGCTGTGACAGTGCAGGATAAAGCCTACCTAAAAACCTCTGATTTCTAATCTTTGCAGATCTTGCTAGAGCTAAATGTAACTATACACTTACTTTAACATGAGACTACTCCTTAGAAGCCATTTCTTTTGTCCTGAACAAGAAATACACCCTGGAACTCTCTGTACCTAATGTGAAAAGCAAGTGAAAAGCAGCATACCTAACACTGAGAGGTGATTCAACTGAGAGACCCAGAAGAGCACAGGCATCTCTTGTAAAGATGTCACAGATGTCCGCCCACTGGTTGGCATCTAATAGATGAACGTAGGGAGAGTTCTCTATTCCTTGCCGCAGGTACACCAGGCTGCCCATCAAAACCTGAATATCTGACAAGGACCAGGAACACTCAGTTAGTTTGTACTACAAATAAAAGCTAGTGGCTACAGTTTTAGCTGTTACATGGAGAGCAGGGAGGTTGGGAGCAGCCTTCCAGTATCTGAAGGGGGTTTACAAGCATGCTGCAGAAGGACTCTTCATCAGGGACTGGAGTGATAGGACAAGGAGTGATGGGTTTAAAATGAAACAGGGAAAGTTCAGGTTAGATCTAAGGAAGAAGTTTTTTACTGTGAGGGTGGTGAGGCACTGGCACAGGGTGGCCAAAGAAGTGGTAAATGCTCCATCCCTGGCAGTGTTCAAGGCCAGGTTGGACAGAGCCTTGGGTGACATGGTTTAGTGTGAGGTGTCCCTGGCCATGGCAGGAGGGTTGGAACTTAAGGTCGTAAGGTGCTTTCCAACCCAAACCATTCTGTGCTTCTACGATAAAACCAAATCAATAATTGACTCAGTATCAGTAACATCTTCACCTCTACAAAATACAATGATTGACGTCTACAGCTACAAGAGCTCCAGTACACTAAGGACAGACTGGGGTGGGGTTATCTCCCATCTACATGCACAACATGCTGCTTACTACCTGTTTCAAACAGGTTCACCTCTATTGCAAAGCTCTGTCATACACAGTAGCTAAAAAATTAAGCTTTACTGGATTCAGCTGGAGAGGATTCACTTAACTCCCATATTCCCCAGCTTTCAAGTTTCATTTCTCTTTGTATTACCCCACGCAGCAGAAAATAGCAGATGACTATTCCAAGAACATTTCTGTGCATTTTGAACACTTCACCCTGGCAGCAGGCCTATTCTGGATGTGATGTATGTATTACTTAAAGAGTCACAAACCTTAACTTCAAGCAAATGTGCAGAAAATATAATTTTCTGCCCTCTTTTAAGAAAAAAGAAAAAAAAAAGCAGGAATTAATTTCAATTGTAAAGATTCAAGATATACAAGAGAAATACAAAATGGAGTAGAACACATCTGGAACATGATTTATATTTTGCTATGAACTGCCACATCCAAGTGCTTTAAATCCCCTTAATGTGACCAAAACCTCACCTTTCTGATGATTTAGGGCGAATGGCTGGAAGTTTTTTGCATACTGAAGGGCTTCTCTTTGATTTGCTGTTCCACCCATCAATAAACTAATGAAATACAATCTGTGTAGTTTAAATTCCAGCGAACTATTCTGTGCCATGAGCATTTCTCTGTTGGATACGGCCCACCTAGAAGAAAAGAAGAGGTACAATGACACACGACACACGAGCAATTGTCAGCCCACAACGTATGAAATCATTACAATTAGCAACCATCTATTTCTGCCCGAGGGGAGACTGAGCTGAGCTCTTAGGCAGAAGCTCTTCCCTGTGAGGGTGCTGAGGCGCTGGCACAGGGTGCCCAGAGAAGCTGTGGCTGCCCCATCCCTGGCAGTGCTCAAGGCCAGGTTGGACACAGGGGCTTGGAGCAACTGCTCCAGTGGAAGGGGTCCCTGCCCGTGGCAGGGGGTTAGAACTGGATGAGCTTTAAGGTTCTTTCCCATCCAAACCATTCTATGATTCAACACTCACTGGCTGGAAGGAAAGACTGAATTAGCCATGATATCAGGGAGAGATACTTAGAATCTACTGTATTTGAGTTAATACCACTCTGTATCCAGTTACAGATAGTCTTCAGCTGCATGCTGAAGAAGCTTGACCAAGCCTTTTCCAATTTCCTCATTCAACAAACACTTTCCCTAAGCCACTATGCTCCTATGCATGCAACATGTTGCCCTGGAGAGGGAAAGTGTGTCTATGGGCGCTTCAGGACACACATTAGAACAGGGGACAGGGTAGAAGAAAGGAAAATCAGTTTAAATCTCATACTTTACCCAACTTAAACTTTGCTTTCTGTGTTACTTTCAACTGGGACAATAAAACTATTTCTCACTTTCTGGGTCTCATTCCCCATGACAACACTAATATTTGGCTCCCAAATAACATGGAAGAATTCTTAAACACGCACCAAGTAAAATGAGCTGGAATTTTCAAAGCATTTCACTAAAAGTTATTATTTAGATTTTATCCATCCCTTCTTGGGTGTTTTTTTTTTTTGGGGGGGGGGGGATGGGTTTGTTTTTTTTTTTGA
>NDXB01002837.1:19813-29983 GCA_002631895.1 Agapornis roseicollis
GGGGGGGGGTGTTGGTTTGTTTTGTTTTCTGAATGCCTAAATCAATCCAATCTTTCTCTTAAGAACTAAGTTTCAATGTTCTTCAAGTACATCTGTTTCTCATCAGTGTTCATCAGTTGTACTATTTTCACTTTGGGGACCCCATTAAGTAAAGAGCTTTTGACTTTTTAGCACGGAAGTGAGGTAATCTCTGTCCCTTAAAAAGAAGGGCTACGTGAGGCATGTGTTCTTTTCAACCAACACTAAAATTAAGCATTCTTAAGAGTGCTGGGAAACCTTTCAATGTAAGTTAGCCTTGTGCATTAAGATGCAATGTCAATGAGCAAGTATCTAATTTGTTGTGGTGAAAAGGTCAGGAGTCTGACTTTACTAAAGGCTTTATCATGACAGTAGTTACCTTTCAGTAGGGAGCAGTGAAAAGTGTAGCCTTTGAACTAAGAACAAGTCCTCCTAATCTCAAGCAGTTTCAGATGAGCAGCCTCAAAGACTGTCACCTCCATCAGAAGGGAGGGACACACTCACTAACCATGGGTGGGTTTGTTGTTGTCTGTGATCAGTGTCTGCAGCTTAAACTGGAGAGAGCAGCAATAAAGCTCATTCCCGTTAGAAAACTGGAGTGAGAAAACACAGACCAATGAGCAGCTGAAAGACAAAAAGCTGTTCTCTATAAACAGCAAGACTAGTTCAGAGTCCCATTAATGATACTAATCTGTATTGCATCAAACCAGCATCTATCCTCTCCCTGCCAATATTCGCAGCCACATGACACGACACTTCATCTTGCTGAGATCAAGTCTATTCTTCTAAATTAGCTTTTAGGCAGGGTTGCCATTTTTAGCTCTTTGAGTGGCAACACAGATTCGCATCCAAAGCAAACAGCCACAGAAGCAAGGTCTGAGGTGTTGGGTCTTGGATGCGCTGCTCCTATTTCCAATGGAAGGATAGAAAACCAACAAGTAATGTCTAAAACATTCAACCCATACACTCCCTACCACCATTAAATCATTGGGAATCACAACACTCATGTTCCTAACTGCCCTCAAACCAACACTTCCAGAGTGGTTTCACTTCTGACACTCAAATACATATGGATTTATTAAGGTTTATAGTATCCCATGAGGGTGCTGAGTCGCTGATACAGGAAGCCCAGGGAAGCTGTGGCCCCATCCCTGGCAGTGTTCAAGGCCAGGTTGGACAGGGCTTGGAGCAAGCTGCTCTAGTTGAAGGTGCCCCTACCCATGGCAGGGGGCTGGAACCGGATGAGCTCCATCCTCTGATTCTAGCTTCCACATGGGATTTAGTTAGAATGAAATCACAAAGATTAAATTAGGTTTAAACCATATCCCAAAGGTCCCAGCAAATTCCTGGACCTGCGCACATTGCTGTTTTCTGAGCACAATAGAAGAAAGTACCTCTCCTTTAGGAGAATGCAATCAAAAGCTTTGAACCTGCAAGTCATTCCCACCAGACCTTCACATGGAAACCCACCTGGGCTCAGAAGAGTCAAAAACTGCCCAGGAAGAACCTAAGGATTTCCCTCCCCATCACTAAATTACAATGAGAAAAGTCCCTGGAATTTAGTGAGATCCCACAGAGATAAAGGGATTACACAGCTTAGGGTGCAGGGCCAGACTGGGCAACTAGAAGTCAGATACGAATAGCAGCTTCTCTCTATTACCACGGGAGGCTTTTGAAAGTCTTTTCCCAAAGCCATTCATCTGACACCTTCTTTTAGATGGCAGTGACCAGGAGCCACCCATGTTTGTTTGGTTTCCAACACTGAGTTAGGCTGAGCACCAGCAGAGCCAGAGAGACTGGTTCTTGTTTTCATCCCAACCTTCTGCATGGCTGAACCCTGCTACACTCCCCTTCCTGGTTCAGAAGCCTGTAATTCGTTATCCCTATGTAACAGCACTTCCTGCTTCGCCATCACCAGCACTAGGCTACCCTAGAATGGGCTGATTTGAGAATGCTTTTATGCACCCTGAAGCTGTATTTACTGATGCCAGCTTTAGCCATTTATTAGCTTTCTGCCCTAAGAGCACACTATCAGAGGCCATCCCTCCAGGAGCAGTTTCTATCCCACCAGGAGTAGTTTCTATCCCTCTTCTTGAATGCCAAATCTGCTGTGAAATAGTAGGAGAATACAAGCATCAGCAGTTCTGTGGAATAACCAGGCATTTCAGACATCAGTTACTACCTAAACTCTATAGTTTTGTCACATTTTGGTCCTCCTCACTAACAACCATGGGTTTTACATAAGCATCACTATCATTTTACATAATTACACAATTTTACGTAAGCACCAGTACATGCCCAGAGAAGCTGTGGCTGCCCCAACCCTGGCAGTGCTCAAGGCCAGGTTGGACGGGGCTTGAAGCAACCTGCTCTAATGGAAGGGGTCCCTGCCCATGGCAGGGGGTTGGAACTGAATGAGTTTTAAGGTCGCTTCCAATCAAAACCATTCTATCAGTCTATGATTCTATCAATAAGGACCATCTGTGCCCAGCAGCAAGCAAAAAGCAGCTTAAGCACTGAGGAGTTTAAACACAATAAACATTATAAATAAAAATGAGATTGGGTGGGGAAAGGAGCCCAGCATACACACTGCGCTGACAATGCACCCTATTCTCTGTCCATTCAGCTGTCTTTGGAATAAGAGTTTCATTGAAGAAGGACCATGCCTTCTCCTTCATCTGAAAAACGTTTAACACATTGCAGGAACCACAAGACACAGCTAAGCAGCAACAAGTGAGGCATGAGGCCTGGCAAACTGGTGCTAAATGAATTTAGTGACTCCAAGTGAATGGCCATAACAGCAAGTTACTGTTCCTCAGAGGACCCTTCACAACAGCTATGTTATTACTTAAACCATAAGAACTATATGGTGTAGCTGACAGTAAATCCTGTTTCAGCCGTAACACCAGGCATTGCAGTGTTGCTTCCCTTCAATCAGCTAATTCAACAGCAATCGACCACCTGAGCTTGTAACTATATTCAAAGACCAACTATTTAGGTCAAGCTTTGCATGACCCAGAGGCATAATCCAGGATTTAGTTTATGAACACCATGGTTTGAATATGAGAGTATCTCTGCACTTGGTTTAGATGCCCATAAGCTCTGAACTGACATACCCGTGTTGGTTCACATTAAAAGGGAAAAGGAAGTATTTGTTAATGTGAAGATGTGCGTAACTGAATAATGGAAAAGGGGATCTTATGAATATGAATCAATGCTCTGGAATGAAACACAGATTATGAATTTGCTTTGGTTTCTTTGTTTCTAGTTTTAAAAGGTCACTTCAGAGTTGGTTTGGTTTCGGGGTTTTTTCCCTTGTTTTGGGTTTTTGTGTTGGTTTGGGGTTTTTCCTTACTTCCAAGACCAACCCAAACTTACCAAAGCTCTCATAACATGGAAAAAACCAACCAATCAGCTCAGGGTTTACTTGGGTTTTTCTTACTTTTAAAACAAAAGCAGTCCTGGAATGATACTGCACAGTTATGTATCCACTGCTATAAATCATCAAATAGCAGCCCATGAGACCTTTCATCACCTTTCCCTCCTTACTGTCACTTTCTGCACCAGCTTACATGTCTAATGATTGTAAAGGCTACTAAGGTACTCCCAGACTTGATGTTCATCTCAGAGTTCAGCATTACCCACTGACTTGCATTAACTGAACTGTTTTGTTATGAAGAAACCTCACTAACAGATCTCTCCATCAGTCCAGGCTCCTAGCAGCAGCTCACATCTCACCCAGTGTTCATCAGCACCAACCTGGCAGCAGCAGACTGCAAAGGACCTCCCTGCCCTTTCATTCCCTCTCCCCACCCTGTGGTCCCGTATCTGGAAAGGGAGAGTGACTTGAGGAAAAGGGAGAACTTTGATCCTAAGCTGCGCTCACCCCAAAGTGAAGCCACAAAGACTTGGTGGGACCCAACACCTTTACTAAGCCCTGATATCCTTCACAATTGGACCTTTTAATATAAGGTTTACTCAATATAAGGCTAAGTACCACCATGGCAGACAACTGTTCCTCTGAGTCATGTGTCTTCCTGAAACTTTAAAGCATCATCAGAAATGATTCAAGATAATCTTTAATCTAAGAAAGACACCCTTAGTTAAGCACTGCCTATGGGGAGGGACAAAGAGGGGACAAAGGAAGGAAGGGGTTTACTCAGTAACTGGACCATTCAAAAGATAAACAGGGACACATCAAAATACACTAAAAGACAGTGTTTAAAGTGAAACACTAGGGATTTGTTAAAGCATTCAAAAAAAAAAAAAAGGGAGAAAAGCAAGAGCTGAGTAGACTCACTCTAGTGCAGGTCGCAAAACTCTGACTTTTAATGCTTCCAATATTCGATTTAACTCCACAAATGGTTCTTTTTGGCTTTGATCTATTGATAGACCAGATTCCTGAAAAAAACAGAGGCAGTTTTTAGTTAAACCACAGAACCCAAGGGGATTAAAATGTTTCCTAACAGTTTAAATATTCACTTGGAACATTCCAATAAAGACATGAAGACATAGTTTTCCAGGGTTGATAACATCCAATATCTACACTGATGGTTACCTGACAAAGCTCCTCTGCTACATCCAACATGCCCTGCCTGAAGAAGTGCTCCACCATCACCTCGTTGAGGATCCGCTGGCTGTCAGCCTGCCAGCACCCGTCTATCCCCACGCTGCTGATGTCCGAGTCGAAGTTCTGAAACACACAAATCAACAGTTAATGAACTGGAAATCACCCCAGGGAATTCTTGGCTCATTATGCAGGACACTGATGTCTCCACCCTGGTGCTTTCTTGGTCTTTTACTCAGTTAGCCCTCAATCCCCTCCTGTTCAAAGTGAAACCTAGCAGCTGCTTCACTGTCTCCTGCATACAGAAGAAGAAATCCTTTGGTTTGCTCGTTTCAAGTCTGAGTCTTATTCACTATAAGGAATTACACTGACAAAGTACAAGTGTAGCAAATTAGAAATGTAGTTAATTAGGAAAGGGGTTTCCAGATGATGATGCATTTTTGAAGGAAGTATCTGCAGAAAAGGGCTTTTTCCATATGGGAAAACTGAAAATGCAGAGGGAACAGACAACAAAATCGCCTCCACGGGAATGGAAATAGCACTATCAATGTATCACTGTCACTACAGTGAACCAAATTAGAAGGAGAAGCTTTAACCCAAGAATTCTTTTACATAGCTGGTGGGGGGTAGGCAATGCTGGCAAAGGAAAATGTCACTTCTCCCCACCCCCAAACAATGACATTCAAATCTCTGAAGACCTCAGCATCCAGGCAACGGGATGAGCTTTGAAGATCGGAGAGATCTTTAGCAGCTCTAACCCTGATGATCCTACCGCCATGTATTTTTAGGCCAGTAGCCTATGGACAAATTCCAGGAATAGGTAAAAATATTGTCCCAGTGACTACAGAAACACTTGGCACTGCGCCTCTTGGCAGCAGGAGAGCAACACTTACCCTAATGCAAGATATGAACCAGGATTTAAACTGCCAACATGTTTTATGGTAAGGGCAGGCAGGTTAATTTGAATGGAAAACTTCACCCATTGCCTAAAACAAATCTCTTGTCAAAGAAATATTGTCTAGAAGTCAGTGTGTCACTTGCTGCTTGATCTGATGACTGTGGCTCTCTTCCAAGAGGGAACTTCAGGCATCAGGAGTTTAGTAGAACAGCAGTGCTTCAGCAGTGTGAGAACTGACAGTCCTGCCCAGTGCAGGAACCCTGACCCAGCACAAACACCTCCTCCTGCCAAAGCCCAAAGAGCAAACACAACAAAGCTGGTACCAGCTACCTTCCTCCTCAGCTTCACATGGCACCTTCCTTCTATTTGCCACTTACTAATTTCCTTCATCAGCCACCTTCACATCCACTTTGGTGCTGCTCTGTGGCATCATGACAAAGGGGCACCATCCTGCACAGGTGGCTTCAAAAGCACCACTCCCTTCGAGTCACACTGTCAGTGAAACAGCAACTTTAGGCTAACAAATTGTGTCTTTACCTTTCAGAGATGGTGGAGCAAGATGAGCACAAGATGGTTACTGCCATTGACTCAGTCTCACATTTAACATCTCCACTTGTCATGCTGTTCATCTTTAAGCTGTATCTTGAAGAAACTTAAGCACCCTGGTGACTAAATAACACTGTTCTTATTTGTGCCAACCCTTCCAAGCCTTTAAGGTTTGCCACCATTGTTGATTCTGGTATCACTGTCCAAACACCACTATCAGGTAACATAAATCCACTGACAATGCATTAAAGAAATAGCAGAGGCAGCATTAACAACACATGAAGTTGCTTTTATTACTTCAGTTCCTGGTGAAGATCATCAGTAATCTAAAAAGAATTGCCCTTTAAGTCATTGTTAATGCAATTTAAAGTCCTAGCTAACATAATCCCACAAGAAGAAACTGCATTCTTCTGGGTAGTTACCAACCATCAGAGCTGAACCTACACCTTAACCATCCCCACATCCTTCTCACTTCAGTTCCTTCACAAACCCCACATTTTGTTCTGAAACAACAAATCTCTTGAGCCTTGAAAACCTTTTCCAAACCCCATCATAAACTACAATCATAGAATGGTTTGGGTTGGAAAGGACCTTAAGATCACCTAGTTCCAACCCCCCTGCCATGGGCAAGGACAAATTCGCCCTTTTAAGTCCCATTACAGATGATAACAGTGAGCCACATCAACGCAGGTGTGCTGTAGATTCAAGTCACACCATACAACCTGGAGACCTCAGTTCTTCACCCACAGCTGTTACCTGATCAACCGAGTCTTGCCCAGGTTCTCATTTCAGCAACTTATGATTTTAACCATTTCTGAGGTTTTTACTGTGTGAGATTCAAGAGCTCTCCCTTCTCTGGGTCCTGGGAAGCTTCAAGAACTGACTGCTCATATTACAATGACTGTCACATGTCAGAACAAATTACTGCTTGCCATTAGCTTACATATTTCATAACTGTCATGCACATACGATAAGCTGGTGACTACACAGCTCTCAGTTTTGTTTTCTAAATGCTAACAGTATGCTAACTGACAGCACGTGGGCTTTAATAGGATAGCAAAAGTTGAAATAAATTCCCTGAGTTACAAACTCCACAAAGGTTATTTTGTGCCTTTTTTTGGTGTTTTTAAGGTTAGAAGAGTGCCAGCTGATATTGCCAAGAAACAAAGCTTTCTTTCAGAGCCTAGGGCTAAAATGTAAAGCTTCATGTGCTAAATATACTACTGATACAATTGAAAGTACATTAGTAAATTGCTAGGATGTGAGAAGGACCTCAGGATGCACATACACACAAGATAGATCATTTTAATCAACATCCAACCTTCCATGTTATCATGTTATCAGTGACATAGAATCATAAAATGATTTGGGTTGGAAAGGACCTTAAGATCATCCAGTTCCAACCCCCCTGCCATGGGCAGGGATCCCTCACACCAGACCATGGCACCCAAGGCTCTGTCCAACCTGGCCTTGAACACTGCCAGGGATGGAGCATTCACCACTTCTTTGGGCAACCCGTTCCAGTGCCTCACCACCTTTAGAGAATTTCTTCCTTATATCCAACCTAAACTTCCCCCATCTATGTTTAAACTCATTCCCCCTTGTCCTGTCACTACAGTCCTCAATGAAGACTCCTTCTCCAGCATCCTTGCAGGCCCCCTTCAGACACTGGAAGGCTGCTATGAGGTCTCCACGCAGCCTTCTCTTCTCCAAGCTGAACAGCCCCAACTCTCTCAGCCTGTCTTCATATGGGAGATGCTCCAGCCCCTGATCATCCTCGTGGCCTCCTCAACATCCTCAATAGCGTTTGAAGAAGGATGATGATTAAGCACAGTTTTATTCCTCAATTTCCCAATTTTTTGTGCATTCCCCCCTTCTTCTGAATTCTGACCCAAAATACAACTANCTGATCATCCTCGTGGCCTCCTCAACATCCTCAATAGCGTTTGAAGAAGGATGATGATTAAGCACAGTTTTATTCCTCAATTTCCCAATTTTTTGTGCATTCCCCCCTTCTTCTGAATTCTGACCCAAAATACAACTAAAATACATTTGTTCACCTTCTTTGTTCAATTTCTTTGCTCTTAAGATAAAGCTCAGCTTGCAAAGACTGTATTTACTAACCCGTTATTCACAGCAACACAATTAAATGATGTTCAGTAACGGTTTTTAGTTTATTTGTACACAGGATTTTACATGAAACAAATGCTACATTAGGCAAAAGTTTGGGTTCCCAAAACAAAACTGGATTACAGTGGTGGCCTTTTAAAAACAAGTTTAACATTCAGGGATAAAGTGGAGCTACCATTTACTCCCGTTTCCTCAATGAAAGTATTTAAGCACTACTCAGACAGATTGCTGCTAGAGGGAAAACATTCAGTAGCCCCATCAAACACGAATTCAAATCATTCCAGAACAGTGACTGATTTACAGGGAGACTGATGAGTGAGCTACCTGATAGCAACCTGCTCAACAACAGCAACGGGATGAGTTCTGGAAGCAGAGGGAATGCTACTACAATAGAGGAAAAACTGGATGCAAACATTTCATTTCAAAAGAGAAAGCATAACCCTTCATGGAGCAGAAGCACGGAATCCAACTAATACAAAAGAAAAAGGTCTAGTTTATTAGACAAGCTTTCCAGGAAGTGGTCACTTAAAAGCAACACACAAAGTTTGGGCACTTCAGACTTTCACATGGTTCCTATTCGATGCCAAATTTGTGCTTCATTTTTCAAACACTCAGGAGCTTCTGTTCTCAGAGTGAACCCTGCAGGCTGACAAATCTCGGTCCCATCTAAGTACATAAGCAAGAACTATACTAGCTTAAAAACCAACTAGGCTAAGCTTTAGATACAGGTATAACACTGCCTTAATAAACAGAGCAAGTTCTTTTGAAATCCAGGCTTGTTAAGCAGGAAGTTTGTGGATTCTACATGTAACAACAGCTGTCACTTGGATGTGTGACATAAAATTGGTACCAATATTAACACATTTCCCAATCTCAACCAGGCAATAAACTAAGGAGTGATATTTATCTGTGCCTGAGCATAGTTCTAGAGATATTAATCTGTCTATAAAATAAATGAGGATTCACATGTGAGAGAATGAAACCTCCTGCATCACCAACAAGCATTGTATTCAGGAAGCAGTAGGATTTTGCCCAGAACGTATTGAGAATCAATTTGCCACATCAATTACACTTAACTACTTCTATTGCTTTAAGCTGAAGTATATTATGGTGAAAGGGATGGGGAGAGAGTGATTTCAAAAAACACTTAGTTGGCAGGTTTCAAGCCCATTTTCTAGCAGCACAGGCAAATCACATGAAGTACATATGGAACATGCCCCTTTCCAGGGAAGCATTAAATTCCACCTGGATTTAAGCGTTACACACATTTACCCAACAAACAAGTCAAGACTCCACTTTCAAGTAGTTTCTTTAAGGTACTACAGTCAGGGAAAACTAATAGAATTCAGATTACTTGCATTAAGTTCCCACTGCTTCCTGGGTTTTGGATGTAAACGCCACTGACACCCAGCAAGACTGCAAGTCCAGAGGAATGAGCACAGGGAATACAGCAAGCTGAGCTTGGTTTTTAACACCTCCCTGGAACAGCCCTCGTGACCCCCAACAGGCAGAAGGCAGACTGTTGGTTGGTATCCTTCTTTATTTTACAAAACCACACACTTGCCATTTTAACAATGCTTTTATTTACAATTGTCCTTTTCCAAATAAAAAAGGTAGATAAAACAGCAGGGGAGAAGCAACAGTGGAAAAACTACATACATGAGATGTAAACCAGCTATTTGGAGCCTAAACCTTAAGCTTGCAAGTGCAAT
This sequence comes from Agapornis roseicollis, assembly GCA_002631895.1. Classification (NCBI taxonomy): domain Eukaryota; kingdom Metazoa; phylum Chordata; class Aves; order Psittaciformes; family Psittacidae; genus Agapornis; species Agapornis roseicollis. The sequence continues at coordinate 29,685 of NDXB01002837.1, forward strand.
TTTCATGGGCTTCTAAGAAACATTAACACCCATTTCCATTGAATATTCACAACCTCTATCTATGACCTAGGGCTGTTCTACCTCTGAGTATTGAAATGAGAAAGGTATAGCCAAACCTGAAAGTACAAAGTCCACTTGCTAGAGCAGAATAGAAAAGATTCAAAGTTAGGACAAGATTACATAGATTTCCTTCAGGCTTCAAGCTAGTAATAAGGATGGAATTGTGCTCTAGTTAATTGGTTTAGATACAGCAGCAAGGATTAGAGACAGATGCATCCTTAAGCTTTGGATAGCAGTGA
>NDXB01002838.1:9996-26549 GCA_002631895.1 Agapornis roseicollis
TTTCACAGGATAGTGACTTGCAGCTTAACTCCCCGTCATGATCTTATTCTATAAAATAAAGCAAAATTTTTATTTTCTAAAGCAAAGTAAATTTTACTTAATATTTCTTTTCCTTGTTGAAAGACAATTTGGAGATCAGCAAACCGCATTGCTGAAAAGCTCTTTATCTTTCTGGAGTTTTATGTCCTTCTGCTAGTAGACTCAGTGCTGACCTGTAAACAGTGCTGAACGGCTATCATGCCAAGGATGCTATTGTTAATGAATCGTGGTATTATTATTGCATCATTGTTAAATATGCTTTACAATAACAATTATGTAACAAGATGAGAAAGCACATCTGTTTTAATGTCATGGGAGTGTATCCTTTTAGGCCATGTACCTAGTCATAAAGCCAAATAATGGTTGATCATTATCCTGAAATATTAAGTACGCTTATGTCACTCATCACAGAACAGAGAGAACATTTAGGATGTGGTCATGACACCTGGATAGTTAGCTCAATAATGAGATTAGTGTTGTGATTTATTCTACTCAGTGTGGAAACACATATAGGAGATGCTTGTCTTAGAACTGTCCAAAGTTTAAATCTTATTCCCAAATCTGTCCTTTTCTGTGCAATAATGAGTAATAGTAACATATATTTTGCTTATTCTTCGTGGTGCATTAGAGATGTGTTAATATGTGCGTCAAGCTGAACTGACAGAAGATAACATACTAAATTATCAAAGCACCTAAAAACCTGAGGCCTGTAGACTTTGAATGCAACTTTGTATTCCAGGTGTTTGTGGCCACTTTTGATGATAACTATAACAGCATGATTGCAGCACCCAAACAACACCAAGCAGAAATCCCTGAGCTAGCAACAGTCTAAGTGAGGGAGTGAGGGACCCACATAGATGAGGAACACACGCCTGCTTAGGCCTGGAACAATGCAGATGTATTTATATGCCTAAGCAAAAAAAAACCCAAGACCCAAAAACCAAAAAACCAAACACCAAAGCAAGAACAGAACCCACCCAAAAATAAGCCAGGCCACAGGTTTCTAGCCTGTACATACTTAACCCCCACGTAATTGTGTGTGAGTTATTCATTAAATATATGTAAGTATTATGTATGTATTAACAGATCTATAGGTATTTCCAGAATTGAGTGCTTTCGGGAGAACTTTTGCAGAACTAATCTAAAAGAATGAATGCATCTTTTTCTAAAAACTAATGAGTTAAGGAGGCTTGTATTTGATAACTTTAATGACAAGATATGAAATCATAGATGACCAAAAAATGGTCAAATATTTTTCTTTCTTTTTCCTGAAGCATTCAAATTATGATCTGTATTCCTGCAGAGCAAAATTAAAAGAGTCACTCTTTTTAATATTCCTCAGTATTTTTGCTGTGCAACAATGAACAACATAGTCTATGGAGGTTATTTGTGCCCACCCGTATGAATATTGTTTCTAGAGGAACATTACTATCACACGACAGTAGCGTCAATGTTGTTTTTCTTTTTCTTCCTACCACCCTCACTTAATTCTTACAGAATTATACCCTGATGCAAATGGGAATTGTTATATTTTTATGCTTGTTACCGAAAATCTGGAATAAGAAACTTATCAACACCAATGGGATGTAGATAAGCAGACACTTCTTCATTACGGTGCCGGGTGCGCGGGGGATAGCTCCTCCTAACGTGCACACCTTGCACCAAAATCAAGCTTCTTACATAGAGCCTACTAATACATAAACATATGATTTCCCAACAATCATTAACATATTCTCCTCCCATTTCTGATTCTGCGCAACAAAAGTTAGAATCGTGTAGAAATGAGTCTGGGGTACAAAATGGGTCGGTGGTCAGTGAGTCGGTGGTTGCAATCTCCCCCTGCCAGAATTACCTTTTACCTAATTCCACGGTATCCTTGGCAGGTAACTATAAACAGTTACGGTTGGCTCTCTTTGCTCTCTTTAACCTAGACTTCTGACGGCTACATACATTGTTCTATTGTTGTTGTTTCTACGTAAGTATTAATCAGTTTGTAAATCAACTTGTACTTGTTCCACTGGTTTCTATTAAATGATTTTGACCTGTCCCTTTGGTCCTGGTACAGGACCAGACAGGGGATTTCATAACAGCATCTGATTGCTCAACAAACACACTTCTCACTAAAACATTTCTTATAACTCTACATTATTAGAATTAAGTATTATAAACTATTGATTAAATTTTAATTACCAAAATTCTAAATATCAGTAACATGCTAGGTATTCATACACAACAAAAAAATTGGTCTCTTTATGTTTACCTGCATTAGCATATTTAAAGATTGGAAGTTCATTTAGAGTGACTGCTACAACATAATTAGAGAAGAAATGTAGCTAGACATGAGGACAAGATAGAATCATAAAGTAGTTAGTGTTGGAAAAGACCTTAAGATCATCTAGTTCCAACACCCCTGCCATGGGAAGGGACACCTCCCACTAAACCATGTCACCCAAGGCTCTGTCCAACCTGGCCTTGAACACCACCAGGGAGGGAGCATTCACAGGTTCCTTGGGCAACCCATTCTAGTGCCTCACTACCCTTACAGTAAAGAACATGACGTTTGCTTGATAAGCAGGCTGGGATAGTTAACTCCATTTATCTTTAAAATATAGATNACCAGGGAGGTAGCATTCACAGGTTCCTTGGGCAACCCATTCTAGTGCCTCACTACCCTTACAGTAAAGAACATGACGTTTGCTTGATAAGCAGGCTGGGATAGTTAACTCCATTTATCTTTAAAATATAGATGCTAAAGCTGGTATTGGGAAGATGCTGAAGAATATCTGCTTAAAGGTAGCTGCTCTGCTTCTCAGAACAACAAAAATATTGTCCAAAGACCACCTTAATGTACTGGTGTCCTGACAAGTTGTAGAGTTTTTTGCTGTATCTCTTGCAGACCAGCCCAGGTGGCAGAAATTGCAGCGAGGAATATGTAAGCCTGCATATGACACAGATCTGTCACATCACCCTACGATGCACGTGATGATACAAACACTAAGCAGGAAATCATGTCTGCAGATCCATATGGCCACAATCTGCCAACTGTAATGGCTGATGAAGCTAGCTAAGGGTTGTTAAAAAGGTGACTGTCTCAAAAGCCTGATGGTTTGCCCAGTCCTTCTGTGCAGCTTGAAGTATAAGTAAAACATGCATATACGCCCATGACATTAAAACTAACATCGTTCATGGAAGGAGTGGGAATAGGAGGTGCTTAAGGTTTTCTTCTTCATAGATGTCTTTCTGGGGGTACATTTGACATACGATCAATGATCATATCAATGATCATATCAATCATATAATCATAATTCATAAGATGAATATAATATGAATTAAAATCAGTTGTTTTACACAGAACACAACAGTAATTCATAATGATTGATGAGATACTTAAAAGAAAGTGTTAACCTTTGCCTGATGTGTCTAGGAAAGCTGATATTCCCTTCATCAGCAATAATCCCTGTACTGCATTTGTGTAAGTAAATAAAAAAATCAATTGGGTATTTTATGTTGTATTTTTATGCACAACACTAACTGTAACTGGCTGCTACAGTATGAAAATGTTGGTTTAATTTGGGATTTTACAGTGGTCAATTTCAATATTGGAAAGATATAATGTATTCCAGATAGCAACAATGAAATGATAACCAGCCATGACAAAAAATGTACCATCACTGACCACAAAAAATATTTAAAGAAGGACTATGTCTCTTTTGTTGTCAGAAAAGATTGTTGAATTCTGCTTTAGCAACTCAGTTGTGGACTTCGGTAGAATGATTCAGATAGATTAGTATTTACAAACATGAAGAACAAAACTCTAACTCTTATCTGCTGCAAATGGTCATTTGGAATGAAAGAATGTTTTTTCAAAGAACTGGCAAAATTGAATTATTTCAATATTTAGAAATTCTGGAGAAGAAGGGACCTTCCTCACTGTTAGCTAGTTGGTTATTTAAACATGTAGAGTGTTTGACTTCCCTCTTCCACCCCTCTTCCTTTGGGCTAAACATGTAATATTGCAGTGGAGATTTCATCTCATAGAAATGCATAGAGCATAGTAATGATGGACTGTGGCATTATATACCTCTTCTACATGGTGGGGCATGGGACCCATGACTGCCAGTTTAAATTCCCAAATATATAAGCTGAGGAGGAGGCTGGAGGAATCAAAGATGTGTGATGCTAACTGAGTACAAACATACTCTACTTTTGTTGAGGTATCACTTGACAGCAGATGATTTTGGAGATTTACATCAAAAGAATAGGAATGACACCAAACGTCTTTGATCTGAAAACAGAGGTGAAAACTGGACACATCTGGCATATGTATAAATGCTGCTTTTACTTTCTGAGTTGAACTGACCTCAAATAACTTTAGAATTCCTGACATTCTGATTTTTTGTTTGTTTGTTTGTTTGTTTTAGAAGTCTGCCCGAAAGCAGGAAAGCAGTATAACTTTTTTCATCTTGTAAGGAGTGAAATGATAAAATGGAATAAGAGTCCTTCTCTTGCATATTCTCAGTCCATTGATGGCAATAAAATAAATAGGGAAAACCATGTTCCAAAGCCAAGTTGAGCATATACAAGCTGTGCTAACTCAGTCAAATATCTTGAATGTTGAATATGACTGGGTCCAAGTTAGCAAGCTCTAAATTTTTTTAATTTTATTTTTATTTATTTATTTTTATTTATTCTTTTCCCCAGTGGGTACTTTGAGCTGCCTGTTAGGTTGAGACAAGTTTGCTTTATTGAGTCGTAAGGAAGATAAGGAAGTTACTACAATACATGGAAGAGAAGAAAACCTAGGATCTTGCAGCCATTACTAGCCACAGAAACTAGCCCAAACAGTTTCTTCAATTCTGCCTTGCTAGTATGACAGCAATCTAAATAGAAAATTGATAATATTGTGTACGTAAGCAGGTTTATATAAAATTGTTATTCCTTAAATAAATTATTAGAAAAACATGCAGATTCTCACTAAGATATGATTGCTACTGGCAGCATGCTTTTTATTTTTTTATTTTGTTGTTGTTGTTCTTCATGGAAAATAAATTATTTAGGATTCAGCATTCCCAGGGAAGAAGGCCTAATGTGAGTAATTACTGCCTGGTTGTCTCAAATCCTAGGAAATGACTGAAACAGCTGCGATATTGATTCACTCATGTGTTTGAATAGTTCTTTCTTATTTGTTATTTTTTTTGATTATTTCTTTTTTTAAATAACATGCAGTCTTTCCTGCCATTTTCCATTTTCACATAGAAACCAATTTTCGTTATCATTCAAGATTTATGTTTGCACACCCAACTGGAAATCCCTATTAATTAGAAAAAAAAGAAATAAAAGTAAGCAAATGCTTAACTAATCAGCTGTTAACAATCAGCCCCAGATTACACTAACATGCTTTGAAGATCAAACTGGGGGAGGGGAAATCCTTAACAATTCATGAAGTACGTAGTAAATCTAACTGACAGAAAATGAACTTTTCCAGCATTGAGGCAATGAAAGTGGTGTTGTACTTTATAGCTGCAGATGTGGCTCCAGGGTGCAATCTGTCCAGCTCCTCAATATCAGTGCTGCCACATGAGCACTGCAACAGAGAAGATAAATAATAAACCTCTTAGAGAGATAAATATAATTGGCAGCTGCTAATTTTCACACCAAAGGCCTGCTGGTTAACATTATTAGGGAAAGAGAGTACTTCTGTGAGGTATCTGATGAGCATGAATAGAAGAATGAAGATTTCCCTCATTAACATTCTTAAGTTAGGCAAGTGAGGGAAGATTTTGGAGTTTCCTTTTATAGCTTGCAATTGGTTATGCCAAAGAACACCCTAAAAATTAATGCCATGCAGGGAATTTAGATAGAAGTGCAAAGTTTAATTCCACTGAACGCAAACTTAATGAAAACAGTTTATCCTGATGGTGAGATTTCTGCTTTATGAGCATGGCAGAACTTCATGTATTGGTCTACCAAGTCCAGTATGCCAAAGGAGATGAGCAGCTTGTCTTTCCTCCATGGTTAATCCAGAGGAAGTCTGTGCAATGATTTTGATTACATATCTGAAGCATGTGAGAGAAGAATCAGTATGCTTATTAAAGAACAGATGTGTAACTATTCAAGCCATCACAGGGCAACCATGGAGTGTCTTAAAATATATAAGGCTGAAATGGTTCCAGGTCTTATGTGCATTTCTGGAGACTATCACTTCACATACCTTCTCTGAAGAAGTGTAAAAATCCTAAACCCAGTCATTAAAACCTGGATACATTAATGTACATTTTCTACCCCAGAAAACAATTACTGAAATATTTTGCCAATGTTCCCTTTATCGTTTTTAATGGAAAAAAACAAAACAAACTTTCATATTTTAAAATAATTTCTTGTATTTGAAAAATCTTTGCTTCCTGTGATCCATAGCACATCACTGATAATCTTGCTTTGCTGGCTAATAGGAGATCAGATTGGATGCATTAATGAGGTTTAGTTAAATAATATTACAATGTTTCCCCCTTAATTTGTCTTGGAGCAAGAGATTGAAAAGCTACTGGTGTAAACTTATCAAGAAACCTGAGTGTAGGCTTTAAAAATTGAATAATAAAATGAAATCCTTTGGCAGGCGGGTGGAAGGGTGCTGCCTGCAGGACTGTTTTCTGATGCCATCCAGAGAGATAATGAATCCATGTCTATGGAAATTGATTCATTAATATTTCATTGAGTCTGCTTCAGTACAATTCATGAACTGCCCCTAGAAATTCAATAAGTGAACGCAATGAGTTGCAGAACTTAACAAATCTGGAGCAAAAAGTAAAAATACTACAAGTTGGTAATTACCATTGGAATTTCCTGTGTGAAGTGAGCCTTGGCAGTAGTATCTTGTGGATGTATTTTATCTTCAGAAAAGCCTAAATAAAACAGCTGCAAATGTGTGTGCACATGGGGACCCATAGAATGATGCTAAAGTAAAGAAACTTTTAACCAGATAGCTTTCTGGAACAAAAACTTACCTCTTAATGCTTTGGTTTGTTTGAAATTAGAGCCTGAGCTGGATTTGTTTTTTTTAGTGTTAGTTATCTTCATAACTGACTCTTGTTACATAATGCGTAAGCATTGGCAGGTGCAATTCTAGAACCCAAAGCACACATCGTGACACAAGCTTCACTGTTCCCCATAGGAGACTGTGTGAAGGAAAAGTTTTACCCAGCAGCACACAGTTTTGCTACATTTTGTACAATCAAAGGATGTGGGACAGATGTGAACATTTAAGCCATCTTGGAAGAAAGGATAACCACTGAACATGGTATATAGCTGAGGTTTTGGGTCAGAAACACATGCCAGGAGCAAAATTCACCATGCAGAACTGGCATCAAAGGGACTGATTAGGAAAATAGGTTCAGATTACCTTGTCGGTGAAATAATTGGTCTTTGAGTGTCCCTAAAAAGGAATTGATAAATAATTTTATTTTCATTTTGTTTCAGTGTCTCTAAGACCATGTCTAACTAACCTGTATTGATGTCTTTTAATTAAACCATGCTTGATATGCTTATGCTGCAGTGGTGCATACTGAGTGTGCATGCTAGACATTCCAGATAAAGTAATTACACTATTTGTCACTGTCATGATTAATGCGTGATAGCTGTTATGACAGCTGTGCCACTATTTTGTCACAACACTATGTTCATCCATAATAAAATTAGGTGTCTCAGTCAAAGGTACACAGTTGTTGTTACTTCCCTAAGAAGTCAACAATGAAGAAAACTGAGAAGGAATATTACATTAACTCTGTGACAAATAAGAGAAATGACATCTTTATTTTTTCTTTAAATGATGACATGGCTTACCTGCATTGGAAATGCAGATAGCTCACCTGTAGGAAACAAGCTGTCACACAGATCCAATCTTCCACTAATCTAACAAACAAGGTCTTTCTGTGTGAAGAGATTGCTTCGTAATTTGAACACACCTTGTCAGGGAAGGCTTTAGATGTTATCTAAATTAGCGTTGATTGTAACTTTCCTATCTGTCAGGCAGGGTGAGGAAGGGGCAAAGTCAGGAGAAAAAGCAAAGGCTGTATATAACAGATGAGGGGAGATGCATCTTCCCCTCCATTAGTAGCCAGTCAAGCAAAGCAAAATATCCTTCCCTGCATTTGCTCCCACGCTTCTTTCTGACATGAGCATACATAAGCTGACACCTAACTCCAAACAAATTTTAAATAATCTAATTATAGAATGTTATTAGTATTATCTAATACCTCTTATGAAGCCCTGAAACTGGATTATAACAATAATTAAAGAAAGCAATTTGGAGAGATGGCTAAAGGAAGGCATTGTTTATACTGTAAGTTTTGATGACTAGCCTATTGTGTATGTTTAGGTACAGAAGAATGTACTTGGTCTTCTGCTCAATATCTAAGGCTGTAAAATGTGAGCCTTAGGGTAGGAAAGCACATATCCTGCCATACATGCAAATTTATACTAAAAAACTCACATACATTTAAAAGTAGAAAAGACCTTTTATTTTTTGTTTTCTCGTAAACTTGTTTGGAAATCCTAAATATCTGGTTTAATTGTATCCTATTTTCTCCATTATATAGTTTGCAGGAGACATGTATATTTTACTGCTCTAACCTACTCTCAGTTTCAGAGTATCCACAGAGTTAATTATATTGTATCGCCTATCCAGCAGAAAAGAAACTAACTCAATTACTGTTGCTACTAGACATTTTGTGTCAAATATCATAATGATTGTGTACTGTTTTTTTGCAGCTCAGTACTTATGTCTGAGCCACAGTGGAATGTTTGGAATTGTCTGTAAAAATTAATCTTTTTTATCCAGTTGGTGAAAGAAGAGGCATCAGGAAATTCTAATTCAGTTAAAGAAAATATTCAGTACAGAACCACTTATTTTCTTTCCAGTAATTATTTCAAAACTATGCAAATATATTTGTTTTCTGTTTCTGTTAGAAATAAATATCATCATCAGTGGATGTATGTGGCCCAGGTCTATATATTCATGTGTTGAATGAATAGGCTGATACAACTGTATGAATTTAAATTAGATTAGAAAATTATTAAGATAAAATATCATAATTTTTAAATAGTTTTTTCTTTTTTTTTTTTATGTATAAGAGAACGTTGCAATATATTTGCACCACGGATCATACATGCAGTAGTATATGATGGATATTTCTTTAAAATAAATTTACTTTAAAAATTAAGCCATAAACTGATGGATAATCCTAGATTCACATACATTATATTCTAGTCTTTTTCAAAAGCTACATCTAAATTTGTGTAAGGAAGAAAGTCCTATTTTTTAATACAGAGTCATTAGAGCATTGTCGTAAAGAGTAACTAACAGTGTGTGCAATCTTCCTACGAAGACAGGACTCTGGCTTCTGCAGATAAAGGACCTGACTTAGTTTTTCTTATATCAGTCCAGCTCTAAGGAAAAATATAGAAATTCTTGTGTTGATCCTCTCAGCAGTAATTGTGGCTATGGTAAGGAGGACACTGTTCTCATGAGTTCTAGTATGGACAATCCAATATTTCAGATTAACACAATTTAAAACTAAAATTCATCCTCCTCCCCCTTGCCTATAAATGTTGAACATTTATAGTGACAAAGAGAACATCCTAAGCTGTTCAGTGATATTTAAAAATATAGTAAAATCCTTGACAGAAAACACTTTTCACAATTGAAAGTCCAACTTTAAGTACCAAACATAGCCTGAAGTGAAGCCAGGCCAAGCACCACTTTTATGGAGGGCATCAACTACTTTTTTATTTTCATTTACTTAGTAAGCAGATTATTTTAGAAGTTTTATTCCTGTAACTCTCTAAAGGCAATACTTTCAATTTTCCTTTAACTGGCTTGGAAAGTAGCGTTTAAGCCTGGCTTGGAAAATCATTTTTACATGAGATTTATCAATTATTTTGATGGCAAAAAGTAGTCTTTCACTGTTTGAAAAAACAAATTTAAGATTTTGTATTGAAATCTCAGTGCTCTTGCATGATTGTGTCCCCATCAGGTTCAAAAGTGATATGGTAAACTGTCATTTTTCTGAAGTTACTGTATACTTCTATCTTTCTAGAGTTTATGTGACATCTCTGTATGAAGAAACTAGATTATGCACAAGAGAAATTAATTAATTTTGTGTGGAATGTGTTGAGTACCACACTATTTCCTCTTATTCAGTGATGGTTTCTCTTATGTACTTCAATGACAGTAAGATTTGCACATGGTACAACTTTGTATTTCCCATCTATTGGTTGCCTGTACTTTATGAAGTATGTCTGCACCAAGTATGCAGCCTCTCTAGAAGGATCCACTGGAAAGATGATCTTGATTAACCTCTTCCACAAATGCATTCTAAGCCATTCTTTATCTTGAAAGCTACATATAGGAACACCTGTAAAGGTGTACAGAGAAACATATGCAGTAACTAGGACTGTGAACCTCAGTTACTGACTGTTGCATTCACATGAAGATGATTTGAAAACTTCACTGCTAATTGCTGATTTCATTCAGCTTACCCATGTGACCCTGCCACAAAGGCAGAATGCTAAACATGGACATACTGTATTTCAAGTAAATAATAAGATGAGTCAACTGTTGAAGTAGAGGGCCCATTTTAAGTGACATTTTAAAGTAACATTTCTCTTTTATATTTAATCTATACTGTCACAAGTGCATGCTACAAAAGGTTTGGAGATCCAGGCTTCTGCTAAAATTTGTGACTGATTCATTTCAAATGTTTGACTGTCTTCTGAACTATACCATAATTATTATGTGTGTGGAATGAATATAGTGTCCTACCTATCCTTAAGGTGAAACAGAGCAGGTACAGTGTTAGCAGATAGAGCTCTTTGAACTTCCACCCTGACAGCATCAGGATTGCCGTCTGGGTCTAATGAAGCGGGAGCAGGTTTTACATCCTGTAGGACCAATGTGTACTGATTTGTATGAGAATGGTAGGATTCCTCCTCTGTGACTGTTGAGAATGAGGTAAGAGGAGTGGTATGATTACTTCCAAGCTTACAGTATTGTCTGCATTTCCTGTAAACTGTGTACCCCAAAAAAGGAAACAAAGGTACCACTTTCCTCAGAGTAGCCCAACTCTGTCACTCTTTACCCCATTGCTTATCATCTTCAGGCAGCACAGAGCAAGAGCAGCTGAACATCTTAGAGTGAGTTGATTTTCTGAAGTATGGCGTGCAGCCAGTGCATTCACCCTTTGAGGAGAGAAAACCATTCAGAAATTAAAAATAAATGGGATTTGTCTGGGAACAGAGCACAGTTGTCAGAAAGAACAGCTGAAGCTACACGCCAAGGCAGAACTGACCATGTGAATGTAATTTTCTTGAAAGAGTGTATCTCTGTTTTGGAGATAGCGTGTATATATACATATGTATGCATGCATGTGTAGATAGATATGTTATAGTGTGTATATGTATATATATATGTACTATCCAATGTATAGAATAGTGTCTGTGTCTATATCAACTTCTCTCTATTCATTATATGCATATAATGATGATAGATATATATATATACACGATAATTTTAAATGCTTGCTAAAAGAATACAGACTACAAAAGGACTTTGAATCTGTCAAGCAGTATAACAGTTTAATATCTCAGAGCAAATGGTATTTGTCTGCTCTGTAGTCACGCAAAAATCCTTATGTAAAGACAAAGGAGCACACAAAGCAGTTATTAAAGTGTATCTGGAGTTCCATAAACTGCAGGTCTTATCCTAGGGCAGGAGGTGATTAGTCTGTGTGTGACTCCCAAAAAGTAACAAAAGCCTAAGTATTGAAGCTATTAATTTTGTTACAAATTCAAAAGCAGTTCTATTGCTGCTGCTATTAATAAATAAATCATTCTCCATGAGATTCCTGATTATGATAAGCTGTAATATCCCAATGACTGGCAATGAAGAGCAAGTGTAACACTTACATGATTGTTGCTTTCATATCCAGTTTACAGTACACAAATATTTTCAGGCCTATTAATATATCTTACTAAAAAACATGGTGGTGTAATATATCTGGCTGTAAACAATCCCCATTTCTGTAAAAGTGTACAAAGTGTTTTCATTATATTGGGCAACTCCTTTTCCCTCTCCACCAGAACCATTCCTTCCAAATGTAATAATCTTTGTGTAACAGGAATGTTTTTGTCACAATGGGTTTTTTTGCACTTTCTTCCAGTGGTCATGCTACGTGGCATCATCACAGGCTGCTGGGGTGCTTTGTCAAAGGCTGCCAGTCAGAAACTGGCATTGGTCAAATCCAAGTCCATGTCAGGACTGTTATGCAACAAGTGCTTCCGACTTTTGCTTTAATACTTGGGGTTTGTGTTACTGATATTAAATAAAAATTCTTTGCAATGAATTTTAAATGAAGGAAAAGTTCTCACCAGAGATTTGTTAAAAGCAGGCTAACAGTTGTTCTCTTTCGCCCCACCCCTCCTTGTTTAGTAGAAGGGCTTTAAATTATACATTAACCAAAAAGGTAAACAGAATAAAATGGGCAATTAAATATTAATGGAAGATGTAGTGGAATTGTCCTGTGCAGCACTTAAAATGGCCTGAATGATTGAGCTGTGAATTGCTCTCCCTTAGGTATTGAAAAATTCATAACCACTATTTAATAAATGTTCGTATTCGTAGCCACTCATGTTTACACTACAGCACTTCCAGGAGAGTGCTTACTAAAGAAAACATTTTAATGGAAAGTGAACTTTCCTGTACAGTAAGTCACCTTAAATTATACAGACTATGTGCAGAAGAGACAAAGAAATCTCTGAACTGACATATGAGAATTCTGCATAACTTAAAATCATATTTCTTGAAAAGAACTGCCTGTGGATTTTAAAGAGCTTTCTGAATCCAAAGCTATTTCAAAGCTTTCAGAAATTCATTTTGCTTGCGTTTTAAAAATATTTAACCTTCACTGCCCATGTGAGATTGTCCTCCATGATGATTGTGGGGAAGGATGTGATTATTACTGGAAAGCCAAGTGCCTGACCTAGAGGAAAGAAAAGAGTGGTAAAACAAACTTTGAGCATTGAAGTAGCTCTTCTCCATGTGACACTCTGTAGATTCAACTTGCATATGCAGCATATTAATGCTATTAAAATATTTATTTGCAAATTTACTGGGTTAAGGAATTCGCACAAAACCCTTAGAAAATAAGCAAAAAATATTCCTGAGTGCTTAGTGTATTAATATGTAAACTAGCCAGGTCATAAGAATATCCATGCTTTATGTGAAGATTTTTTGCCAACATGTGGCTCACTGGCTACCTGAGGCTGGAGAAAGCACATGGTGTTAGACACTCCCCCTCAATTTCTCCTATTGTTCCTGCAGCCAGGCATGGTGGGGAAGATAGCAACATGCTTTCTGTTTTCTTGAGGGTTGTGGGGAACATGCTCTCAGCAATCCAGCGACTGCAGCTTACTCTGCCTTTGTTTCTCTCTCCTCCTCTTGTGGGTGGGTTTGTTGTCCATGTTATTTTCCTCATTAGTGTGCTCAAGTCTGCAGCTAAGGGGAATGTTGGAACCACTTATAGTTAGTGTTCAGATGCAGCATTATCTGCAGAGCACTATGATCTTTGTCTAGCTAAGTCATTGATCCAACAGAGGTGCCTTCTTATCTTCATGACTCTCTTCATGATTCTACTCATTAATTCTCCTTGAAAAAACACGGTATCCCATGCCAGTTAGGTGCAAGTGAAGTTGTTTTGGTTGTGCTGTGCAGGCTCATTCAGTAGCTAACTACTTGTCTTGGCAGATATATAAGTTTAGAATAAAGTAGTGGTTTCTGTTATGATTTAGACTGAACACTGGCAAGTTGACTATACTGCTAACAAAAGATGTATGGACAACATGGGTCTGCTGACTGTTTTCTGAAGAGAGATGCTTCACTGAAGGTTACCATGGTTGGAGGCCAGATTTGTCTCAATTGCTATACTGTAAGGGAACTAAAGTAGACTTCTGCAAGTAATTTTTCTCCTGCTTGTGCAGTTTTTCTCTGAGAATTAAGTCAAATCCAGCCTCTAAAATTCAGACTTGATTTCTGCAAAGTGTTTCTCAGGGGATGAGACAATATTTATAATGCTGTAATAGCAACATTTGCTGCAAAACAAGGATAGGCTAGTTACATTGTAGTGCCAAAAGGATAAAATTCTCATCTCAGAGAGTGGAGCTGTGTCAGACAAACTGGGTTTAAGAAATTCCACTACTCCCTGTTGCTGTCACAGGGCATGTTGCACGCACAAAGAAAGAAGCAGATGACAGTTTTAAACATAGCATGAAATAACAACAGAAGTTGAAAATGTTTACAAACTTTGAGAAAATCTTATTATTTGTCCTTTTCATAACTGACTTCTTAAAATGAAGTATTTAAAACCCGATGAATAGAAACTTTTCAAATAGTCAAGATTATTGTATTACTGCTTTAAAAAAGTCTTCCGCAGAACATCTTGTCAGAAAGAAGCAAGCTAAGTACATTAATATACATTAATAATATGACTATATGAAAAAAAATCAAAGCTAGTTAGGATTTATTCCTCAGTGGTAGCTCAGAACCCCACCTGGGAACAGATGACAATGAAATATTTCTCAAGGGATTAAAGCTAATGTTTTTACATATCCTTTGGTGTCTATATGGAAATGTAAGGGAACTGTAGATCTTGTTAATGTAGTAGAGGATGTAGCTGTGATGTGGGAGACAGGGATGGAGCATAATGTCACAGAAGATCCCAAGTGCTGTGGCTGAATTACTGCTGAAACGCTGTCACCAAAGGTAAAAGAAAATAATAAAAATAAAAATTGCCACTAACTTAGATCAGGTTAGTAGAGGAGTGAAGAAAAAACAAACTTGTTAGTAGCCAGATTAAAACTAATTTTTTGTTTCCATTCGATAAGGTGTAGTATGATGGAATAAAGTGAGTTGTGCTGCCTGCACTGCTGGTTGACATAGTTTAGCTGATTTCAGTAATTTCAGTTAGACAGCCCTGGTTAGGGGCACAGCCTGTCTTGTGTTGAAAACATATGCTCATTCAGAAAATATTTAGGTGAAAGAGACTTAATACACAAGCTTCAACAAAACCTACACCACAGGTGATAAGAAGCTTTGCTTCCAGAGCAAGATGTTAAATTTTCAGATAAACTGGAAAACAAGACCATCTGCAGGACTGCCATCTATTTTCCCTGCTCAGGGGCTTCAGATTTTAAAGCCTAAGAGTTTAACACAGTTCAGAGAATAGCTTCTCCACAGAAGAAGTTAATTTGTCCTATAGATGTGCTACAGTTTTTCTGCATTCTTGTTTTCATCAATACATATTTCCTAACTAGATCGGNAGAGCAAGATGTTAAATTTTCAGATAAACTGGAAAACAAGACCATCTGCAGGACTGCCATCTATTTTCCCTGCTCAGGGGCTTCAGATTTTAAAGCCTAAGAGTTTAACACAGTTCAGAGAATAGCTTCTCCACAGAAGAAGGATGTTCTTGACTCCCATTAGTTAATTTGTCCTATAGATGTGCTACAGTTTTTCTGCATTCTTGTTTTCATCAATACATATTTCCTAACTGGTCATCATGTGTGTCTGTATAATATTCTCAGATTGGATTTCATTTTGGCAATTTCTATTCAATCCATAACTGAAGTGAACTTAATTTGAAGTAAATAAAGAACTTCTAAATGCACAAAGTTTAGTGATGGGTTTTTTACTTTAAATTAATTAACCTGATGCAACATATTTGTAGGAAATGGATTTATGAAGCCTATGTAGTTATAGAGAAACACTAGAACTACAATTAGTTAAAAACTTCAGAATAAAACCTTCTCTTTTCTTGTAATAAAATTCATTCAGACTGCCCATTCGCAGGGCACTTCAGCAGGACACACAAGATTCAGAATTTTTACATTACTAGCAAGCACTTCCTTACCATGATCTCCACCTCATAAAATTATATAAAATGTTTACTTTTTATGCAACTCAGTTAAGTAAATTGAAGCAACTGAGACAAAGCTTATTTTCCAAGCTAGCCAGCTGGCACACCACAGGACTAAGAAATTTCACATCACATGTTATGAGTTCACATATGACACGGGATGATAATAACTTGCACAATGATGGAGAAAGGGGAAAGGCCTAAATTTGACCCCAAAATTGCTATGCAAAGAACCCATATTAAGAACTGCTAGTATTTTTAGTTTTCCTCATGTGTGTATGTGAGAAAAAGGGACATCTTATTCAGGAAGTATGGCAAATCATGCTTCTAGAAACATTTTATTTGTTGTCAACAAGAAGGACACAGATTTTCACTTTTTTTCGTTTTTAAACAACTTTCTATACTGGAAGAGAAATGCTGCTACATCTGCAAGGCTGAAAAGTGGCAAGATTACCTTGGGTTTTTTTTATTTCATTTGTTTGAGTTTTAGTTTTTTTGGTTTTTGGTTAGTTTTTTTGGGATTTTCTGTAGTTTCTTTTTTTTTTTTTTTTT
>NDXB01002838.1:26557-56357 GCA_002631895.1 Agapornis roseicollis
ACATATATATATATATATATATTTAGCAAGCCTCAAGCAATACAGGCTCCACAATCTCCACAACAGTGTACTGCAGTGACCAAACAATTTTTAAATCTTCCCCTAGCATCCAGTATGTCCTCCTTTTTTTAAGGAATTAAGGGGAATTAATACTAGCCCTTGGGCAGAACATCATAACTTCTACATTTTAGTGGAGATTTTAAGAAAAATTATTGTTCTGGGAGAAACATCCTGCTTGATTTTCTGGCCGACCACCTGGAAAACTCTAATCAGTAAGCAAATGGATATTGGCAGGAATTTTCCAGCCTTGTTGATGGTCAAAGACTGAATCAGTTCACTCAACCATTTTGCCTTTCATCTTTTCAGGAGCTGGCAACTTGGTTCATGCCCAGAAGTTTTTGTGGGAGGCTCTTGTAAACTTCACCTTCATTTTCAGAGCAGTGGTTTCAGTTTTTTCTCATGGAAAATCTCTTCAGTTTCCTCTCAGAAAAGCAAATTTATCCATAGAAAATCCATAGAAAATCTCGAACTTTACAGAAAATACATGGCCAGTTCTTCTTTATGGTCCCTGTGCTACAGAAAACAGTCTGTACCCACTTTGTATTTCATTATCCTCTCTCAGAAGCATAATCCAAACAATCATACATAGCTTTCAAATACTTAAATTACTACTGGAAAAACATTGCAATTTTAAATCAAGCTGCTTCAATTTGTATTGATAAAACAGCAGACTACTTTTGCTGTCAATTCAAGTGCATGTGTGGTATCTGGGAGAAATATTGACTTAAAAAATAAGAATTCAAAGTGCATAATGATCTCTGGCTGCTTGTCTTATCCTAAATACTATGAAACTGTAACCTCTTCTTGAGGCTGCTAGTCAATCTTCATTCTTTTCAAGCTCTACTAGAGAAAAGCCCACTTGGTTTTGATTATGATCTTCCTTTGTAACTTTATCCTGATCTGTTTTGTGAACTTTTTTCCACTTCTTCATCTTGCTTCCCTTACATATCAGTCTTAGAATATGAGTCTTTTTCTCTGTAAAGAGATGATAAGGAAAAATGTATTTGTATATATCAATCTTGTGGTTATCTGCTGAAAACTTCTATTTTCCTGTATCTCTTAATTCCTTTCCTCCTTTCCTGTACATTATTAACATTCGCCCTTAATTATTTATTGTAGCTCATAAAATGTCATTAGTGAGAGTCGTTTCACCGGTGAGGAGAGCTACAAACTGGCTTGCAGAGGATTGAAGGAAAATGAGAGAAGGAGAAACAGATTAAAATAACCCCACTGTTTTGAAGAGGGTGGAATGTAGGAGCTTGGGGCAGAGGAAAAATCATTGGGAGAAAGGGCTGGAATGTGGAAAATAGTGCTAGAGAGAGGTTGAGAATGAAAGAGCAAAGTGGTAGCAATATTGGGGAGGAAAATAAAGGAATTATACTAATTTGAAAGTAGGAGCACTGACATAAAAGTCCATTACAATTCATCCAGTGAGTGGGTGGCATGGCATAAGGCAGGAGATTGGCTTGTTCAACAAAGCAGAAAAACCTGAGAGAGCTCTAATGCAAATGAATAGAATTGGTTTAGTTGTTATATGTAGAGAGACAGATCTTGTGTAGAGGAATGATGACATAGCTTAAAAAAACCTCATATGTATCCCATGGAGGAAGGAGAAATGAAGATTTTTGGCAGAGCAAAGCTTTGGAAAAGAATAATGAAAAAAGTTCATAAAAGAAAGATGAACAACAGATTGTGAAAACTTCTTCAGTGAAAATCCAAGACACAGTCCTGACATTCCAGGCAGAAACTATAGGAAAGAAAAGTGCATATTCATGGAGGAAAGAAATGAGAAATGATAGGGAGACTGTGAAACAGATAATAGGCTTAAAATTACAAATGCAGAAGTGAAAGAAATTGAAGGGGGGAATAGATGAGGAAACAAAGGTCTTTCAAGAATATAGAAATGTCAGAAAAAAATGGAGAAGCCTCAACTTTTTTTTTCCTCTAGTAACTTGCTTTCTACTGGGATTTTAAGGCATTCCTAGCTTCATCTTCCTTTAACTTTATTTTGTACCCCAGTAGTATGTTCTATATGGTGTTTAGCTAAAAAGATTTGGCATATTCTCAATTTTGGGATTTTGTACTATATGCGTTTTTCCTGTAATCATTGGACCATACTGTAGAGGCAATGGGGATATTCAGAATCTTTCCCAGTTATTAGCAGCCATTGGAACTTGAGGCTAGAACATGGAAAGGTACATTTTGTACACTGTATGCAAGCACAAAATGTGCAAAGCTATTTATTCTCTAACAGGGTTTATCTATAGCTCCTTGTACACAGCTTTGCAAATTTGCTTACAAATTACCATAATGAAAAATTCAAGCTACTCCTGTGGGATAATTTTATTTTTTTCTCACTGGGTAATTAATACTTAGATAAGTAATACATTTAGATTGCAAGTAACTATCCATGTCAAACCCTGGCATGATATAAAGTAGGTGGCATGTTTGGCGAATCTTTGTTAAACTGCAGCAATCTAATCTTTTCTGCCCTCCTCTAGCAGGTTTACCACGGAATTCAAAATTGTGCTGGTATGGGATTATGCCTCAGAATTGCAGATTGAGAGACTGCACATGGATGCTGCACAGGGAATGGAGGATTAAAGACTAAAAATCTAAGTAAGCATGTATCTTGGTTTCTTATGATTAAAATAGACTGCGTTTAAGAAATAATTTTTAGTCTGTGTTTAAAAAGAAACTAAAAAAAAAACCAAACAAAGAACCATAAAAATTTTATCAGAATTACTCTGAGCATAGCTACAAAACCCAGGGGTATCGTATATTTGCTGTAACACCCCATTTGGCCACCAGGGTGGAATCCTTCAAGTAGAGATCTGCATGTGTGTTTGAAAAGATTTAGTGGGAAATACTGAATTGTTTGAAAACGTTGTGGGCACTTTATTTAAAAAAATGCTATAGTATCAGCCCTTCCTCAAACAGTTAACACATCATGTTCTCCTTGCCCTGAACGTTACATGTAAGCAAAAGCTGAAACATTTTTTAGGCAAATAGGCATGTTTGAAAGACCGTCTGTAAACTAATGTGAAGATGACTTCTTTGAGGGATTGAGAGTCAAGGGAGTTGAATGAAAAGTATTTTATAGATCTTTGTTTTATGGCCAAACTTGGCTGACAAGATTCTTCCAATATCACACGCATTCTGGAAAGATCTCCAGCTTCCAATGGAGTAAAATATTGATCTAGAATGCTTGCGATTTTTGTTTTTCATTTTATTATATATTATAGCATGCACTGAGTATTTCTGGAATTCTGTTCACTGTACAGCCTTCTATAAAAGTTGGGTTTGAAACTCTTGTTGCTGGGTTCATGTGGAGTTTAATTTTAAGAACCAAAAATTTAACAGAACTCAGCTCCTACTTTCATAGGTAAAAACTCAAGAAACTGGAGCATTGAGATGAAAATCAGTCTAATATATTTTTAATGAAGCTGAGCCCACGTGGATTTGTATTTCAGAAACTCTGGGGGACAATGCTACCACACATTTAGTAAGTGCTACAGATCAAGGAACTGAGAATAGTGAAGTTCAGTGTTGGTCTTACTTGTGAATGTTCTTGCATTCCTGCTTTATTTCTTTCTTTCATCATACTTCAAGAAATAAGACTTGGGGTTCTTTTTAATATTCATTTGAAATAATGGACAGGTATCATAGCTTTGTATGTGTAATTATTGACTTAGGTCACAGAAACACCTTCAGAATGATTTATGGTCAAAACACATATGACAATCTGCAAGTGTTATCTTTAGCATGTTGAAATGCTAAAATCTGGTGTTAATGGTTGTATAATGCCAAGTAATTAATAACTTTATGAATTAAAAAAGATAAAATATTGGGGGTGTAAATTATGCTGTAACTTACAGCTGTTTTCATGCCTCAGGAAACATTAAGCATTTTAATTTGAAACTCATAAAAAATGTCTTATGAAATCAGAGTAAAGGATTTTGTGGGCCTCTAGGTGCTCAAAACTTCTAAGTAGTGGGATATTCAATAGATATATTTTTCTTTTACTCCTAAGTTTCAAAGTTGTAGCTAAAAAGGTTCTTGCACTGCCACAAATATTTCCTTTATCTTGTCTACTTGTCATTCAGTACTTTGAAGATAATCATGGAGCTAGACCAAAGTTAAAAGTTACTTTAAATATGCTTTCTCAGGGAAATAGGTAATAGAACTCTTGATGGATTTGGTGGAAGCAGAGTTACTACAAACCCCAGAAATCTGTGCCCACAGGTACTTTTAGATAGAATAATTATGGATTGAAAAATAAGCAGAGGTCTGTCATTTGAAAAGGCCAGCAATAAAACTCTATAGACTTAAGAATAAAATAGGTTCATGACCTGTGTTAAAAATCTTCAAGAGACATGGATATGTGTCATCTTACAATTCTAATACAGACTAAATAATTTCTAACTCTTGATAGAGTTAAGTGTGATAAAGAATATACTTAGGCTATATTTGCTTCTGAACATAGAAGTTTTGAAATGGAATCCAGCCTGGGAGGGAGGTCCATGTTTTACTTGAAAAGTAATCTCTGTTGTTCAAATAATAATAATGCCATTTTCCAAACATTATTTTTCTGATAAAGAACAACCCACACAAACAAAGAGATATAATTTCCTCTTCTTTTCTATATTATCCTGAGAGATTTCTTCATTAAGGTGAAGATACACCATCACAGAGGAAGTATAATTTTGACAATTAACATTGCTGTTTTGAGCGTTCTTTTGACAATAAAGGAAAATGTGGATGAGCTGCTTATCCCCTGATGAAGGCAGACACCATGACATTGTAATTGAAAATAGAATCACACAGATGTTAAGAAGTTAAGACTTTCAAAATCATATAATGCGCATGTTCATAACGTTTATGTGTCAATTCAGTCTTTACGTTACAAAATTAAATGCAATCAAATATGATAAGAGTTAGACTAACACAGTAGGATAAATGATGCTGGTGGGAAAACAGGTAAATGGAAACTGAACAATGAAATCTCTAATCAGCTCTCCTCTACACAAAGTTCAACTGTCTTCAGAGCTTGTGACAAACACAGTGTGGAATTACCCTTGCATGATGCCCAGCTTTATTCTAAAGTTGTTTCTTAAAATCACCACGACAGTTCTGTGCAGAGAACTGAGTGCAAGTGCCTTTTTGAAGGTTTGATCCTGAAATAAATGGGAAAGACTTGGCAAATGCTGCTGTGAACTGCCAGCCACAAAAAGTAAGAAAATCTGTAGGTCTCCAGTTGTGACAGCTCAACAGTACTACATTTATGTAGATGGAAGGAGAATGCTAAGGACAGCTGGCTGTGCTGGATGCTGAATGGCATAAAGCAACTGCATAGATATCCTTAAGTCCCACAATGGTGGGACTTTTTTAGCAGAAAACAGAGTTGTGTGTCTATCACAGCCCTACTGAAATGAGAGCAATTCAGTACTCTCTTTAAATACTCTGTTCTCTATTCCACAAAGCATGCTTTTAATGCAATATTGAAAAAGGAGAGCCTGTCCTATTGAAATGGATCTCATATTATTTCCACATAAGCTCTTCTACTCTTTTGCAATTTTTCACAGTTGTTTGAATCTTCCAGTCCGAGGGAAGAAGGGGTATTCTAGTGGTGAGAACTGAGCAAATTCACTGAGCTCAATGCCTGCTTGCTGCATTAATAAAAATCAAATGAAAAAAGCAATCTGATTAAATTATGTGTGCCTTTTCCTGTGCTGGTGGAGCTTAACTAAGCAAACAGAAGCAGTGAAGTAAATCAGTGTTGGTTTATTAAAGATCAGAATTCAATATCTCAATAGTTGAAGGGCTGTGCATCAGTGTTCTGACTGTTTGGCTTTTCTGTGCAAGGAAAGTACACACAATGGCACTGTGGGGGCTCTTGTTAGGAAAGTGACACTTAGAGAAACCTAGTTTTCTTGCAAGGAAGATCCTGCCCTATCTCTTACTTCTTGTCTCCTGCTGAAAGATTATTATGAAAACAAAAATCTTAATATTGTTTGCTGATGGTGATGTCATCCTCTGTAACAGGGGTATTCTTCCTGAGATATCCTTAGGGCTTACAGATAGAAATGTTCCTTACCTCGGCTACTTTTCTTTTAAAACCCTTATCTGCAAAAATACAGATTCCCCCTCATATTGATCTTAGTGCACCACTGAGATAGCAGATTTTTAGGGAATGTAAAAGTTGAGAAATTTTAATCTAGTCTTAGGAGTCTATAAGTTTATACATTGCAACATTACACTCTGAGTATTAGGTGTCTCATAGGAGATCTCTGGAAGAATTTGTTGGAATGTGTGGGGTAAAAAAGATGTCAATTAACTCTGTCTTAGTGATATAAATTGTCCTGGCTTCTGCAAATTTAGAAAAACCAAAA
Organism: Agapornis roseicollis; assembly: GCA_002631895.1. NCBI lineage: Eukaryota > Metazoa > Chordata > Aves > Psittaciformes > Psittacidae > Agapornis > Agapornis roseicollis. The sequence continues at coordinate 33,010 of NDXB01002838.1, forward strand.
TACCCGCTTCTTATGACTGGGGTTCGTTGATGCATTTGTTATGATCAGATGAAGTGCAAAGAACTTCAAATATTCCTTTTATTCCTGCCTCATATTAATGGTGATCAATCTCCATGCCTAACAAAGGACATCGCACTCTGCAGCTGGTGCACTTGCAGGAGTTGCTCTGCTGTCCTTCAGAAAGCACTTCTATAGGCAGGCAGTAGTCCAAGTAGCATTATGCATTAAGTATTATATTGTGTCTGTAGGTACAACCTCAAATACCAGAACATGAAAGTAGAGTTCTGTAAAAGAATTGCACATTTAATGTCTAACATAGTTATAAAAGAATCAATTTAAAATCTGTGCTTTGGTGCTAGTATTCAATATTGTATTAATATACAGTGAACTGTTTTGCCCTTTTACCTCTTTTTGCTGGCAGTTGCAAACTGAGCATAACCTTGGTAAATGTAATCAGCTGCTACTTTTATCTGTTTTCTCAAAAAGATAGAGATATCTCAAAAAGATAGAGATAAGAGGCACATAGAGAGACAAGCAATCAAAAACACATACACAATGATCTTCAGAAGCACCGCTCCTTTTGCTTGTGTACTGGGAAACCCTTGGCACACATGGTGCTTTGCACAAAGTACAGAGCCTTCATGCACTGCTTTAGCAAGCTGGCCAGATACAGACTTGTTTCAGAGAGGCATGAATTTTCCAGTTGTGAATAACTGGAAATTTAATTTTCTTCACTGCTTGGATAACTTGTGCTTCAGACCTTGAAGAGATTGGTGAAGACTATGTGAGTAAATACAGTCAGCCATGAGTTTATTTTCTTAGATAAGAGATAGGTCCAAGCCATGAGTAAGCTTGGCAGGAACTATCTCTTTCTTTAAATTAGTGATTTCCAGAAAGTTAGGATAAATACCACATTGTGTGATATGGGTGATAAAATTATGGGTTATCATTGCAGCTGCTTGGAAACTTCCTAATAAAGCAGAATTTGCGGTATCCTGGGAAGCCATGCTGTCTAGTGAAACAGGAACACCTAAGCTTCTGTTCAGGCATGTCATATGAAACACCTGTCCTCAAAGTGTCAAATGCTGCTGAGAAAAAATGGTGCTTTTCTATTAGCAGTGATAAAATGAGAAAAAATAGCATGGTCACTGAGCAGATGCAAAGAAATAAGTAAATATAAAATGATTCCTCTTTTTTTAGCTCATGGGAAAAATTTAAAGTTTTGTTTTCAGCCTAGTTAATAGTAAAATTAAATAACAAAGAAATAAGGGTTTCCTTTGAAAAAACTGCATGAATTCGTGTGGACTGAAAAAAATTAATGTGGGATGGTGACATTCAGAACAGATGAATTTAAACAATGAATTCTCCTCATGTCTGAATTTGGTACAGGGGGAGAAATGACACTTTTGAGGTTCCTTCTTTCAGACTGTGAAGAATTTGGGAATGATCTTGAAAGATGAGACTAAAGTTACAAGTGTTGGATGGCAAGGGAGTCTACCTGATGAGCAAGGACTGTCTAAATGTTCAGAGTCCAGAAAGCAGCAGAGGCAAAGAAAAAGCAAGAGTGATGAAGGGGAAAACAGATCAGTTTGCATCTCAGCTTCCAAAGGGACAGATGTTTCTTGTTGTCCTTGAACACAGCTTGGGTGAGATCTGTCTACTGAAATTCATAAGTGGAAAAGTCTTGGTATTGTTTGTTTTTCTCAGTGGTAACCAAGTTTAGAGAAATATAAGAAAACAAGTGAATAACTGCTTACATGTTCCCTTTGAAAAGCATGTCTCCATTCCATTCAGTGCCAGGATTTAGCCTTAATTTAAAGACCAACCCAGACCTCGCCTTGCTCATTCTGTCTCTTTCTATGCATTTATAAAGTCGTAAGTCAAGTCTCAATAGTTCTTCCATGGCAGTATGTGAAGAAAGCTAAGTGAAAATCTCATTTGAACACTAAGAAGCAATAAGTATAGCAGAAAAAAATGAAATTGACATCTATTTTCTGAACAACCTTTGGGGAAAAGAAAAAAAAAGAAAAAAAGATAAGCTTTTTCCTTTGGATGCTAGAAGACCTGCTGTAGTTTGTGATCATGTTTAGAATTTCTTGCTCTCTGTAAAAAGGGGAGTGAAAAGAGAAGCTACCATTACTAACCAAGCCTTATTGCTAGAAGACCTGCTGTAGTTTGTGATCATGGTTAGAATTTCTTGCTCTCTGTAAAAAGGGGAGTGAAAAGAGAAGCTACCATTACTAACCAAGCCTTATTGCTAGAAGACCTGCTGTAGTTTGTGATCATGGTTAGAATTTCTTGCTCTCTGTAAAAAGGGGAGTGAAAAGAGAAGCTACCATTACTAACCAAGCCTTATTGCTAAGTAAGCCTTATGTACAGTGTTAATGACAAAGTGTCAACGTATAAATTGTACTAGTTCAATGTTAAAACATTAACACTACTCAAAAAATACTAAAAATGTACAAAAGCTAGCTTGGTTGAATGAGGTCACACACATGCTTTATGACTATTTTAAGCTGTCTCTGAAATATTAAGACGGTTCCTTTGATAGCACCTGCTGTTGTTCAGAAGACTGTATAATTCAATTCCCTCAGCAGAAGCTGGGCTCAAACCCAGTACTGACTATACAATCCATAACTAAATAAATGCTGGCTTGTTGGTAGTCATATTGACCTTTAGCTGAAATACTGAAATCCTCTTGCCAATATTCCCACCTCCTGCTTAATTGGCACTGTATAAAATGTGCTTCCAAGGAAGTGTACAACAGCAGTCATAGTCGCCAGCAATATTAACACAGCAAAAGAAGCATGTAATTTATTCCACTGAAAAATGGATGCATAATAAAATACAACATAATAAATTTCTTTCTGGAAGGATTATGATGACCACAAGTAGGCAGACCATGGTGTATTTGCACAGTACTTGTTTCTTCCAAGACACTATTTTGATTTTGTACCAAAGTCTTACTGGTGCACTTAGGTGGCACCACAGCTGACCTTTTGTTAGCACTCAAGTTTATCTTTTTTGTTGAGGCAAAATTAATCCTATTATTATAATTCATTGTAAATAAGAAGCTGTTAAATACACCATAAAGATGTATTTCACCACAACATGACAGAGAGAGATTGGTTACTGCTGTTACCATTTTCATCTAATGAGACTTCATAGAATCATAGAATAGAATCATAGAATAGTTAGGGTTGGAAAAGACCTTAAGATCATCTAGTTCCAACCCTCCTGCCATAAGCAGGGTGTCCTGGGTTCAGCAATAGCAGTCAGTTTTTCTCCTCCTTAGTAGCTGGTGTAGCACTGTGTTTTGACTTAACCTGGGAACAAAACTGATAACGGGGATGTTTTTAGTTACTGTGTTTAGTGTTTAGTTACTGTGTTTAGTGCTCGAATGTTTTGTTCTGACCAAGGACTTTGTGAGCCTGATGCTCTGCCAGGGAGGAGGGGAGGCCAGGAGGAAGCAGGGACAGGACACTTGACCCAAGCTAGCCAAAGAGGTATTCCATACCATAGCAGGTCATGCCCAGGATGTAACTGGGAGTTATCCGGAAGGGCGAGTTCTCTCTCTGGGGTGGTTGGAGGAGTTGGTCGGTCAGCACTCAGTTGGGTTTGGGTGTTGTGAGTTATCTGTCGGTGGTTGGTGAGATGCTGTGTTCTTTTCCCTTGTTATTTCCTTATCATTATTATTATTGGTGGCAGCAGGAGTGATTTGTGTTATACCTTAGTTACTGGACTGTTCTTATCTCAACCTGTGGGAATTGCATTCTTTGATTCTCCTCCCCATCCCTCTGGAAGCAGGGGAGGGCAAGAAAGGGGGGTTGAGTGGCTGGGTTTAAACCATGACACAGGGATACCTCACTCTAAATCATGCCACACAAGGCTTCATCCAACCAGGCCTTGGATACCACCAGGGATGGAGCACTCACAACCTCCATGCTGTGGAGCACTCACAACCCCATTCCAGTGCCTCACCACCCTCACAGGAAAGAATTTCTTCCTTATATCAAATCTAAACCTCTCCTGTTTCAGTTTGAACCCGTTACCCCTTGTCCTGTCACTACAGTCCCTAATGAACAGTCCCTCCCCAGCATCCCTAGAGGCCCCCTTCAGACACTGAAAGCCTGCTATGAGGTCTCCACACAGCCTTCTCTTCCCCAGGCTGAACAGCCCCAACTCTCTCAGCCTGTCTTCATATGGGAGATGCCCCAGTCCCCCGACCATCTTCGTGGCCCTCCTCTGGACTTGTTTCAACAGCTCCATGTTCTTTTTATGTTGAGGACACCAGAACTGCACACAATACTCCAGGTGAGGTCTCAAGACAGCAGAATAGAGGGGCAGGATCACCTTCTTTGACCAACAGTTTGCTGAAACTACTGAAAATATTTTAACTTTTAAAACAAATATGAAGTGGTGACATGAAAGAAAAGAGAAAACACTTCAAAGGCTGATACTGGAAAGGGCTGTGTTAGGACTATGACTGGCAGAACAATAATAGTGAAATTAACTGAGTCAGTGAATTTTAGTGTACTTTTTAGGGTTATTGTTTAGGATGGAACTCTGCCTGTACTCCTCTCACCAAACATAATAGGAAAAATTAGTACTTTGTGTTGGAGCAATAGCTTCTATAGAAATTGTCCTTAATATTCTGAAGTGAGCTAACAGGTTTTCTTTGAAAGATTCTTTTATTATGGATCCAGCTGTCTTTGCTCTGAAGATAAGAAAGGCAATTTTCTCTCCTTCTGCCTATAAAAAAAGCCTAATGATAAATATGGCCATTGATTAGAGGCAAAAGTCACCTTTGAAACATATCTTTTGTATTTATAAGTATCTTTCAGTGTAGCAGGTGGAAACAGAAGAAGCACCACACAAATATTCATCTCCCTGGAGGCCAATAGCCAATGCATCTAAAGTCTCCCTACAGGGGAAAAAAAATGGCATTTTACAGCAGAAGTCTCGAATTTGCAAGTATTCTGGGCAAATTATAAACTCCAATGATTCATCCCCACTAGAAAACTCACCATGTTTACCAAGTTGTGTCATTATAAAAATGTCACATTTTCTCCCTGTGAAACTTTAAGAATGGAAGATTCAGTGTGTTTCTGAAGAGTGGGGAAAAACCCCTCAAATGACATTTCCTAAGAGTTTTGTGTCAACACCCATGTGAATAGTTTTTGAAGACTCTCTAGATCTAATGTGATAAACATAATTTCATTTACAGTGGAAAACAGTGAAGAGATTAAGTCAAAGTACTTAGCCACTGGAGCACGTCCATCAGGTCCATAATTGTTTCTTATTCACAAGTAGGCTGATATTGACATACTTCATTTAGTAGACCAGAATAATCTTCTTAAAGGCAGCAATTCTTGCCTTTTATTATTTTCTCCAGTAAGTAGAGATTAATATGCTTGGATCGTTAGCCTCCACCTGTAACAAAGCAAAGAGAACAGAGGGCCTTGCTTTGCCATACAGCCCACTGGGTGAAACCCTGAGCAGCTATACTGCATCTTGTTCCATATCCTGCTGCACTGTAATCTATGGCAATGAAAACCTCTCAGTGCCTTCCTTGCAGTAAGAATTCCCCAACATACAGGACTTGACCCCAAGGCCTTTAAATTCAGCATGAGGATGTTGCCTCTCGAAACCAAGAGGGAACTGGATTACTCCTTTATTGATCAATTGTTGAGTTAGCAATCAATGGGTAATTGACTGTTAACCTCTGTGAGATGACTCATGCGTTAAAGTCAGGCACAGAGTTAAATATCTTGCTGAACAAGTGCCTACATACTGTCTGTGGCTTCTGTACACAAATTTGTCAGCTTTACATTATTCAAAGCCATTTAAAAAAAAATCTTCTGTAAATGAGCCACACAGAAAAGAATAAACCTGTTAAAGGGATAGATTTAGAGTGCACTACCGTTGCACATATAAGAGCCCCCCCTCTCTCTTATTACTAAGGCAATCAAAGGTGCCTTGAAAGATTGCTAAAAATGATTAAGGGTGCTCTATTTTAGATTGATAACTTCGGTAGCAAGTGTGAGAAGGAGAGCAAACAATTGAAGTGGATGGGATCACTGTGTGCTTGCCTAATACCACTGGCTTAGCATTTGTATTTTAGACTGTCATGTAGACTCTCTTTTGCCTAAGAACAGCATGTAGTGAAATAAAGGGTTTGTTCTGGACATAATTGTTATGTAGTGAAACATAAACAAGACCCATTCTGCAGTATATTTGCCACAGTGCATATTTATGAGTTGGGTTTAATTAAAAGTCAGGAACATTAGAGCTATTTTTTAACTAGATGCCTATTATCTGGTGTCAAATGCTTGGTTTTAATCACACATTTTATACCATCGTGACCTAGATCACTGCCTGTGACATACAAGATAGTGTGTTGTCTTTCCTGAGAAGATGTAGCCAAGCTTGATGGATGTTTTCTCATTCCTAACCTCATTACTACTGACTTCCCATCCATCTAATAAAATGCTATGATAGAGAGTGGGAAGGTGCTATAAATCATAATATTCCAGCCGCTCCAAGCAGATTCATTAGAAATGCTGACTATATATCTCACACACAGAAAGTCAACACACAAAGTAGGCTGCTGCTTCTGCCTGTGCTGGAGACATCCCCTCACTCCCTGCAGTCAAACTAGGATTTGCTTTTAATGGTAAAGATGACATTTAATGAAGTTGTGGGTGGCAGCCTGCTTTGACCTGATTAACCCAATAAATATTCCAGCTGTTACTAGTTTTAAACTGTTCTGTAGCCTGTTAGCTCACTCACACCTTTACTCCACCACTGAGAATTCATAACTGCTAAATAATGAACCGTGGGGTTTTGACTGAGGAAAGAAACTGAGACATCCTACTACACTGCTGATTTTCTAGTATTTTCCTTAAGGAAGTTTCTCCTATTTCCAATTTAGTCTGGTCTAAGTTGCTGAAGGGAATATATAGGGAGAAGGGGAAGAATCTGCCATGTCTGTCTGTCTTTCAGTCTACAAAAATAAAAATGTGCCAGATTTGTGCTTGGAGAAGGAGAACTTAACTGGCTGAATCCTCTGAAGTCCAGAATATGATGCTTCACTTCAGGGTTCTATGGTGTTTTATTTAGGTTTTACGCATCAGTTGAATCTACACACTTGAAGAGGTAACAGAAAAGACAGGAAACAACAAGCAATTTTAACACAATTTAGCTCCAAACAATGCAGTGCGTGTGTGCTGCTCCAGGTGTTTGGTCTTTCATAATGCTCTTGTGACGGATGCTCAGAGCTGCTTATATTCTCTACAGGTAGGGTTTTTTTGGTGACAAATTTCATACAGCATCTGTCAACACAAAGCATTTTGATGAGAGAAAGCACCCAAAGCTGTCTACCTGTAGCCTGGTATGGCAGATCTCACAGAGACATCCTTTGGACTGAGTTTGCTGGCAAAGCCATAGCTTCCAACTTTTTTTCTTTCAAATATATATAAAACAGGAGTGACTTTCTGTTGGAATTGCAAGAAGGTATATAATGGTCCTTAGAATTACTCCGTTTCACTGTGTGTAACATGGGATGTCAGGGAAGCATATGGGCATAAGCAGGCTGATGGAAGGCAATGGTGCATACAACTTGCAGGAATTCATCAAGGGACACTAGTGGTCTCTTCCGTGTGTGCTCAAAGGCTGTTTTGCTCCATTTTGGGGAAATGAGATAGTGTGTAAGCTGGTAGTATTCTTTATTAAATCCTTGAAGATGAAATGCTATTGTGTTTTTATACTATCTGTAAGCAGTGTTTTCATTATAACTCTCTGTGATCTCTAGTACTTAGTGTCAAACTGTTTCAGGGGAAAAGATTGATAGCTGTTATTACTAATCCATGGCTTTATGAATGTTCAAATTAGAAGTAATCAGAGAGAGAGGGGAATTGTACATCAGTTAATACAATCCATTTATTTTGGAACATGCACTAAAGAGTGGCATTCATCCTTATTGCAATGGCAAGTCTCAGCTTTATGGTGATATTCTTAAGGAGATAGTGGTAAAACATGTAAAAGATTCCCTTCAACAATGTAGTGGCCAGTTTCTGGGTCTCAAAGTATTCCTGTAGTTACATCTAGGAAACAGCAATACCCTGCTGAATTGCAAAGCACCAAGGGTCTTTCGAATGTGACTCCCACTGGGAAGGCCTGAGGAACTCTCCTGCACATGGGCTCCTCACCTGACTACACTGAAGTGCAGACTTCAAAAGGCCACCCTTGTCCCCTTTCTCACCCTATAAATCTAAATCCAAATAGACTGGTTGGACATGTCTGGAATAATTATGCAAAGAATTGTCACATTTGTTTTATGGTTGTTTTCTTTTAAGAGTGCAATTTTGTGTTTATTTATTTAAACACACACAAAAAAAATGTAAGGGTTATATGCCAATATACAAAATTCAAGTCAAATTTGCAAAATGAATATCATAGCAGAGGTGACTGTTAATAGTGTATTATCCACTGTCAGGTGTAAAAGTACATTAGGTTGGGATAAGATGACTGCAGTTGAATTGTCTGGCAACTGTCAAAATAGCTGTAGAGTTAAACAAGAAACACCACTTTGATATGCTTGGGTTTCGGTTTTGGGGTAGGGGTGTTAGGGTTTGTTTTTTTAGTTTTGACTTTTTTTTAAGGATGTTTCATTCACCTATCATTATCAGTGGCTCCAACAGAAGGACTATTAACATGAAGTCTTCTATAAGGATAATTATTATTTTTTTAAGGCCTACAGAATTAATCCAGAAAGATAAACATGCAGAGCACAAGTTATGTTTTGCAAACCTTGCTTATATTTTGTCCATTTAGTCTGTAGAGTTTCCTCACACAAAAAAAAATGTGTGCTTAGGAATCACTCTGTGCCCTTCAGAAAACCAGAGACCTGGAGGAAGAGACATAAAATTATTACATGATTGAAGGAAAAATATATTCTGTCAGAATCATTCCTGCTTCATGATATCCTTTTTCACAGATTGCTAATATGGTTAGTGTAAATGAGCAAAGAAACACCCCACAATGTGTTACTGTGTGCCTTATATTAAAAAACCCCTGTCACTGACAGAAATTTATTGGAATGTAGCTCCTATTTGAGATTTGCTGTTATCCAGAGTGCTCTATTGTATTCAGGTTTTGCTGGCTATGGAACAAAAGAAAAGCACTTCATGTTTGTGTATTCACAATATCCATAATATTGGAAAAATCTTAATTTGCATTTACGTCAGCATGTCATTGGAAACTGAAGGCTATCAGACTTTGTTTATTAAGTCACTTTGTATAAATGTGAATCTATAAGGTTTACATGATTTTCTTATTAAATAGTAACAACATAGAGGAGGCAAAACCCAAACCAGCATTGTTCTTTTTAGGGAAAAGAGAAATATAGCCAACTTTTAGTAATGTAGGAAATAATTACAGGTGGTAGGGGAATGTAAATTCAGAATATCCTGGGGCTTTAACATCAAACTTGAATGCCAATGTTTATTTTAATATGGTAACTGATTTTAGCATAATTGTTTTACACTCCAGATCATAGAATATGCTTTATAGATCCTAGGATATAGGTTGAATGGCATGTGATAACACGGTGATATTATGGACAATATCAGTACAACATACCATCACACAAGTAGCCCTAGGGCCTTAAAATTAGAATTATGGGATTAGTAGTTGCTGTAATTCAGAAGAAATAAAAAATAAAGAAAAAAATAAAGAACAACTTTTGCAGACACAAAGTGTTATTTATCGAAGAACAAAGGCCAAATAAACACCAGAGAATATTAAAGAGACACTGTTCTAAATCTATATAGATTTGGTCCTATTGTCTTTATTGAATCTTCATGTCCTGGCTTCAAAACTGATATTTAGAGTTACCAATTCGTATAAAACTATGTAATTAATATTTGGACACAAAGGTTTGTGTACTACGTTTGGCAGTGTGTCAAGTTTATTTATGGTAAGACATAAATTTGTGTTTGGCGATGGTATCAGTTTCTTTCCCCCATTTTCTGGTTGACATCAGAAGCATAGAGCTCTCTCAGCATGTCATAGAGGTGAACCTGCTCAGTCTCCCACAGAACTGTATTTATTCATTTGCCAATCTTGATGTTTAGTAACACATACATTGTGGCAATTGTACTGAAATAAATAATGACATTTTGGCGTGCAACAGTTTTCTGAATTAGAGGTTCTAGTGGTAGTATTTAGCCACTACCAGCTGAAAGAGAGAAAATTTTTCACCACCTAAAATCAAGGGAAAATGGTGGTTTGATTTCTGTAGGAGAGGTAGGAATCATTGGAACTTTTGTCAGTGCTGAGGAATCCAGGGGAGATAAAATAAGCTACTTCCTTTCATAGCAAGTTGTTTAAATTTTCTCCTATCTTCCATTTCCTTTTCTCCACTTTTTCCCATTCCCTCACAATTCATTGCACTTTCTCACCTTAAACTCATTCTTTCAACCATGCTTCTTCTTCACTTGAAAGATGAATTGGTCTGAGTGCCTCACTGAGCTGATGGTGGACTCTATTACACTTCTGATACCTGCTTTTCCTTATCAGTGATGAATACATCAGTGCCTCTCTTCTTTCTCCATTCTTGCTCCTTTTTTCCAGTAATGTGAATCAGTACTTTCTCAAGTTAGGAGCAAACCTGACACACCTTCTGTTCAGAGTTTGGGTTAGGGCTCTTTACACACCAATGCATACTTACTTCTACCAGTTCAACAGAGCTGCAGACGGTGTACAACCTTGAACTGACTTTAACTTTCAACTATCTCTTTTGCTAGCTAAGTTTGTTGCAAACTTCTCTGATGCAGAAGGTAGCCATTTTTTTTTAACTCCACTCTTATTTCCAGCTCTCCCCCTTCACAAGTTTCACAGACTGTTCACTATATCTTCATACTGTTGGCATGGAACTAGAAGAAACAACTTAAGTGGATTTAGTCTTGCCTTATTACTAAGTATTTGTACTTTTGGCTAAAATTCCTGGGCTTCCCTTTCAGGTGTTGGAAACTAGAAAAAGTAAAATCTGAACTTCTTACTTGTAATCTTGTTTCTCTTGACTGTAACCCACACACCTGCGCCGTAGATATACATACAGTCAAAACAGTGCAGGTGCTAAGTATGATTGAATTGAACCCTTCCATTTAGTCTATTGCTTTTCTAATTCAGGAGAGTGATGCTCAGTGGGTGTGATTGAAGAGATTGCTCTCTAATTACAGAGATTTGTCTGTGCAGTGTTGGAGGATTTTTTTCTTTATTATTTACACTGTTCAGTCTGGCAGTAATATTTCTGTCTGCCAATGTCAATTACATTGCTCTTGACTGGTGCAGATCAGCAGTCTGTGATATCTTTGAAAAGCCAGTGTGTATCACATGTCACTAGTAGACATATTAATGTTTGAGTTGAGTAGCGCAAGTGATGTAACAAGATTAGATAGCACTGATATAAAGGACTAACTTTGAGCCTATGAATAACCAAGGAACTGATAGGTGACAACTGTCAATTATTTACTGTTCCTGTCCAATGTAATTCTAATAGTTTGGAGCCTGCACTTCTTTCTTTCTCTCTCTTTTACTATGTAGTGTTCAATTCCTGAATTTTATAGAAGTAGCATTCTTTTCAAGGCATTTTACTTTGAGCTGTTACTAAGCAATTAGCAAAAAACCTGAACAAGGCATCCTCTGACATGCCAGAACACCTCATTAACCAGAAAGGATTAATTATTTTCAAAGGTATTTTTCCCTTCTTAGTTGTTAATACAACAGTTATTTTGTGTCAGAAGAAAGTATATTTGCTTGTGTTTCTGAGGTACAGATAAGAAAGAACAGATTTCTTCTGGTACATTTGAATAAACCAGAAAAAGACTTGCATAATAGCAACAGCAGTCTTCTGAGATAACAGATTGGTGGCCACTAGGAAGGGGGCAAGACTCATAATTCACAAGCAATGAAGCCACAAGTGAATTATAAAGGTCTTGTCCTCCACCAATGGAGATAAATGAGTCTGTCTAGTACAACCAATCATATGATTTGTTTGGAAAGGTCTTCTTTGTTCAAAATCCTTTCTCATATAAAATGTTTTGGGTAGCTATCATGAAAAATAGGGAATAAAAGACATTCTGGTTATTTCTCCACTGTGTTGCTGAAGATCCCTTATCCTGGTGCTGAAGTATTGCCTATTTTTCTTTCTTATTTTCACCTAAAGCTTCGTCAAGCTCATCATGTTAATAACAGACTTATGTAACAGGACTATCTTTGATTTTTTTACTTTTTTTTTGCTTGTTTTCTTAACTGATCTATAAATTAGCTGGTTTTGCTCTTCTTACTGTTACTTATTTACTCTCTCTATACTTGTGCTCTCCTACTCCATGCTCCCCAATTATGCTTTCATCTTTGGTGGTCACATAAATTTTCCCATGCTCCCTGGTGACAAAAGCCTGCCTTTAGAGTAGAAGAATGCTGCTGACTTACCACTGGTGGTGTTTGTTGCACAAGCCTAGTGTTGTTACTGAGACCTTGATTATTCCAGGGCCTTACTCCCTTTTTAGGTAAAGATATTTCAATATTACCACTCTTTCAAAAGTCATAATAACTATGGGTCTTTACATAAGATAAGTTCTTATTAAGACTATAGGTGTTTTGTGAGACAGTCCAGTATTTGCATAAGATAAAGCAAAACAGCACCCCCAAACTTTACAGCTAATGTATTTGGTACATTTTGAGTTATTTGTTTGAACTTTCATTTATACTTCTTCTGACAAACAGGTCATATAAACTGAGGCATTGTTGTTAAATAGTGAAGGGTAATCTCAGAAAGAGAGTAAAAGAAAATGTTAATTCTAAGTATTTGAGATTACAGGCAATGCAAGCAGAAACGACAACAACTGAGATTCCACTCTGATTTTTTTATTGTAATATCATCTTTCAGTTGCTTGTAATTTTGACAGTTTTTCCAGCTGCGACTGAAATATTTGATTTTAAGTGTCTTTCTACAGCTGATATAAACACAATTTTTTAATATACTCTTTTGGCTAAAACATTACAGTTATTCCTGAGAATCAGAAAAGTTAAACAACTTTAGTTATAGACTCAGAATCTAGAAGTCTAAATTCTAAAGCTTTAAGAATTTAAAAAAAAAAACCCAACAACAACAAAAAAGTATTTTTTTACACATAAAGAATTATTTGCTTATTCTCATCCTGTAAGACCTTTTTAGAAATGAATTTATAAGAATCATTAAAAAGCTTTATGTGGCNAAACAACTTTAGTTATAGACTCAGAATCTAGAAGTCTAAATTCTAAAGCTTTAAGAATTTAAAAAAAAAAAACCCAACAACAACAAAAAAGTATTTTTTTACACATAAAGAATTATTTGCTTATTCTCATCCTGTAAGACCTTTTTAGAAATGAATTTATAAGAATCATTAAAAAGCTTTATGTGGCCTTGAAATTCATGTTTACATACTAAAATGGCCTAGATTCTCATGAGTGACAATATCTAATGTTGTCCTGCTTATTTGTTTATCTTGAAGCTGAGGACTTATTTATATTGTATTACACTAGACTAACACTTTTCTGAACATTGCTTTTAAAAACTGAACTAAACAGTGTTATCTGCATAAAATATTGTCCTGGGTTCAGCAGTTGCAGTCAGTTTTTTTTCTCTTTAGTAGCTGGTGTTTTGACTTAACCCGGGAACAAGGCTGATAAGGCCGATGTTTTTGGTTGTTGCTGAGCGATGTTTGCCCTGACCAAGGACTTTGTGAGCCTCATGCTCTGCCGGGGAGGAGGGGAAGCCNCACTTTTCTGAACATTGCTTTTAAAAACTGAACTAAACAGTGTTATCTGCATAAAATATGTACTTAAAAAAAAGAATTACTGCTCAGGCTGAGTATAAATATTTATCAAACCACATACCATTTAAATATGTTTAGTTTCATTTGGTATGATTTTTGAAAGCCTCAAAAGCAACAAATATGTTGTGTGGTAAAAGTATATCCCAAATTAACTCCCTTGGGACTTTTTGTAGGTTTCAGAGAGGAGTCAAAACACGGAACTATGAAACAAGAGAACTTGTCAAGGGAGGTGATTCTACCCCTTTCCTCTACTCTTGTGAGAACCCACCTGCAGTACTGTGTCCAGCTCTAGGGGCCCCCAACATAAGAAGAGCATGGACCTGTTGCAACAAGTCCAGAGGAGTGTCACAAAGATGGCCAGAGGGCTGGAGAACCCTTCTTATGAAGGCAGGCTGAGAGAGCTGGGCTTGTTCAGCCTGGAGAAGAGAAAGCTCAGGGGAGACCTTAGAGCAGCCTTCCAGTAACTAAAGGAAGCTTATAAGAAACATGGAGAAGAACATTTTACAAAAGCATGTAGTGATAGGACAATAGTGAATGACTTTAAACTGAAAGAGGGAAGATTTAGATTAGACATTAGCAAGAAGTTCTTCCTTAGGAGGGTGGTGAGACACTGGCACAGGTTGCCCAGAAAGGGTGTGACTGCCTCACTCCTGGCAGTGTTCAAGGCCAGGCTGGATGGGGCTTTGAGCAACCTGGTCTAGTGAAAGATGTCCCTGCCCGTGAAGCAGGATGATCTTTAAGGTACCTTCCAATCCATACTATTCTATGTTTCTATGCCATATAACTAAAAAGGTATTGGTATTTCACCTGAAAGTACGCTGGGTTTTCTACTGGTTGTGGAAAAGAGCAGAATCTGTCATATATGTATGGGAGGCAGGCTTTGGCATTTCTACCAATGTTTCAATTCCAAATATCAATAGCCAGCTACTCTTTTCTCTTTCTTCCTCTTCCCATAGAGCCAGTATATGTTGTGGAAATTTCTGTATAAACTTATTGACATTCTGGACAAAGATTATGAAAAAGCTTGGGGATTTTTGAGATGTTTTCAATGTCACAAAAAAATGTTCTGGAGTCTTGCCCTTTCAAAGCTCCTGTGGGCCAATAAAAAATAACATCAGTGAGTGGGAGATGTTACCCTAGCCGTGTTCCAGTGTGTGGTGTTCAAGAGAGCTGCTCTGATGAAGGGTCTGACAGTTTATGTTTTTCAGGTAGCTGCAGTGCGTTTTATCCATTCTTTTCCTAACATGTTTTGCTTGCCAGATTTTGGCCTAGAGAAAATATTTCTACACATATTCCAAATCTCTTCCTCAAAATCACAGTTGGTAAATTGCAAGACAATTAAGAAGCAACCTCTCCAAAGGAAAAAATACTCAACAATGGTGATAATGGTCCAGCCAACAGTAATGTGTGGGTCAATGAAAATTGTGTGGAGCTAAACAGTACTTGGTTTCTGGTTGATTCAGACTGAATGCCTTTCTGAAAGATAATGAGTGAAAGGTGATGGCATCTTCTAAATGTCATTCTCTCATCATACTGAAAAGAGATGATTGGCACAGTGAATTGCACAACTTTATGAAGTCTGTTCTTCTTCCTGGCAGTAGCAACAGAATGGTTAGCGGTATGACTTTTCCTATGAAAATAACAATAACATATGCATACCTACATGAATAGCTATGTATTTGCAAATGGCTACCAGAGAACATCAATAGTAACCCTTGCTCAGGTAAACAGAGCTAATGAGCAGTGGCACTTTTTTCCTAAGACACTGGCAATTTAGGAACCAATAATCCACTGACATGAAGGAATTAATCACAAAAATGTTATATTCCTGACTCTTACTGGTCAGGACTTCAGTACAGACAGACACCCAAGGACTCCATGGCATCTACAGCTGCTTTCATTTCAAGTAACCTGTATGGAGTATTTTTTCAAAAATGGAACAGTAAAATATCTCTTCTTGGTTATGTTTTTTAATAGGAAATATGAAACTTCCAAGAACAATTGCATAATTTCATAATGAAATTGTTGTCATAAAAATAGGCAGTATTAACTAGATTTGATCATTTTTTCTACCTTCTTAAGTTGTGTCTTCAGCACTGCACTTGGTTTATAAATATGGCAAAAGGGTAAGTATAAGCAGGATAAATCTGAGCAAGAGGTGATTAAAAAAATGTATACTAGTTCTGTATATTTGCCTGTTTCTCATACTTCCTTCTTACCTGCAAGTGGAAAAATATCTTTTCCCTGATATTATTAATTTTCCTAAAAATTACCATGGAAAGGAAAATTATGAGCTTAGAGGTCTTTCAATTTTGGACCACTGTTATTTCTTCCTCTCCTGTTTCTGTGTTCTATTTCTAACAAAGAATTTTCATGATTCCTTCTTGAACATACTGATTTTGTCATCAACTCTGAAATTTTTCTTGTTTTGCATAAAACAACTTTCAGTCATGTAGTACTCTTCCTTTTGAAATAAGGATATTTGAAATAACCAGTGTCGCTGTCAAGTGATTAGTGCTATATTAAAACTTACACTGTAAAGAGGAAGGAAACCTTACAAGTGCTTGAGTATAAGAAGAGGAAAAGAATAATGAATGATAGATAATGACTTCTAGATTACCAACATTAAAATACAAGAATGAAGGGGGAAAATAAGAAATTTAAATGTGATAATTATTTAAAAAATGCTTTGCTTTGTGGAACTGTTTGCTTTATTTGACATTTAGGACAAGAATCTAGGCAGTTTAGACACAAAAGATTGCTTACAGGCACATCCAAGCATACAATCATACAGTATGGCAGTGGCAATTAAAAAACAAAGCAAACAAAAGAAAACAGAACACAAAAAAACCCAAGAGAAACATATTACACTTTTTAGTAGCTTCTCAACAAATATTAATCTATTCCAATGTTAAGAGCTTTCAAAAGAAAAGCTGTTTTTTAAATGACAGAGGGGGATTTTTGGAAGACATAATATTGAGGAAAAATATATTAGAGCATATTAAAATCAACTTTGTGGTTGAAAATGGATGGAAATTTACAGGAAACGTAGGGTCATGAAACTTGTCTAGATAAATGACACAGCAGAGTGTTTAATTCAATCTTAGTCTGCATAAAAGGGAAACTCAAAGTGTAGAAGGTACCTAGAGAATACAAAACCACAAAATTCTTATTAGCATGTATTTATTCTAAAATAAACATCCAGATTGTTAATATAGTCTGTGGATTTTGTTGCATAGAACAAAATATTTTTCCTGTTCTATTTAATTTCTTCTTATTTTCATTACTGACTTAATTTTCTGAGTACTACATTTATACAGTGAATCAGTGAATACATGGAACTGTGAAGTGTATATAAGGCTGTTTGACCTAAGGAGAAATTGAATTGGATGAAATGCAAGGTGTGTGGAAAAAGAAGTTTTTTTAATTTGGAGATTCTGCTGAGAATAGTTATGTCTTAATTCATTCAAGGATATATTTTCTCATCTTGCCATCCTGAGACTTATTCTATCCATAACATTACCATTTTGTCAGCTCAAGATAGATGCTCTGAGGGCCTGTATGTCAGGAAAAAAAAATAACAACATTGTAAATGCAAATGGCTACCTTGTAAGATAAAAATCCCTTGGCTCTTGAGGGTTTATTAGTTTTAGTTTCTTTTCATAAGTGTCTGGATAGCCAACAATTAAATAACGATTGTGATAGTTCCTCTGTAGTTGGTTAGTTCATCACTGAATTTAACAAAAAGTATATGGCTAAGGCTTAACAGAGTTTTAAGAACTTGATGCTTCCAAAGTACTTTTCTTCCATTTTGTCATCTTGATGAGGTGACTGCTGTGGGGTTGGTATACACTATTTTCATTTGACTGAAGAAAATACTGAGCTGAAAAAAAGAAAAACCTCCTCGCTCTTCAATCACTTTCTCTCATGGATAATATGCTGTCTTCCTATTTTTTAGATTATGGTGTTTTCCATGAGGAGAGGGTCTTGCTTAGAAGAAGACTGTCATTCTAAAACCTTGGTATCCAGTATCTATCTATTGGCCAGTCAGATCAAGCCCGGTAATTATTTCAGAAGGTTGGGGTAAATAAAATTATTGCCACAAAGTAAATCAGTGCTTTGTCATAGAATCATAGAATAGTTAGGGCTGGAAAGGACCTTAAGATCATCTAGTTCCAATATCCCTGCCATAAGCAGGGACACCTCACACTAAACCATGCCACCCAAGGTTTCATCCAACCTGACCTTGAACCCTGCCAGGGATGGAGCACTCACAACCTCCCTGCGCAACCAATTCCAGTGCCTCACCACCCTCACAGGAAAGAATTTCTTCCTTAGATCCAATCTAAACCTCTCCTGTTTAAGTTTGAACATCCAATGACCCAAGTGATTACCGGTTTATTTCCTTGATTTTTGTCTAATCTCTGTGTTCATTTTAACTCTAGAGTTTAGCACTTGAAACAGACACCTTAGGAAACCCAGGAGCAGCTGAAGTTACTCCCAGGGACAGCAGTGGGGAAAGGAGCACAACCTTTATTTTTAGTAGCTCATTTGAGTAGCTATAAAATTAGACTGCTTATTAATTGCTTTGGATATAAAATCAGTAGTTCTCTTAGAAATGAACTAAATCAAAGTTTAAGAATTTGTGGGCTAAGTATTTACACATAGCAAAAATGAACCAGGTGTTCAAGAGCAATTGCCATAACATAAACACTTCAAAAATAATTAAATGCAAGGCAATTTCAACAAGGGTAGTAAATCTCTACCACTTTTATCAAGAACTAACGAATTTCCTAGCTGTCTTCTTGTGAAAAGATATGTTCTTGCATAGACTGTATTAAACTACTTGATTTTAGTCTGCCAAAAGACTTATTTTATTTTATTTTTTTTAGGAAGAAAGGTTTATTGAATTAATCTCATGAGCTGACGATCTCCTGGTGCACAGCCTCAGAAGTCTCCCCTCCCAAAAGGAACCCCATATCTACAAGCATACCTTATTTGTACCACTTTTTCAGTGTGTGTGTAAACTAGAGAACAATTTTTACAAACTTCTCTTCAGAAGTTACGAGTCTCATTTCCTATATATTTTTCAGTGATAGATGTCAGTGCAACAAATGATTATATGGAGGAGCCAGCTTGACAATAATCTTTCAAGTTGTCATTTTATAAAGCAGAATGTAGAAAGGATTAATGTACCTTAGTATTATTTGTTCCTTTTATAATTTTCAGATTCTAAGGAATCTTGACCTAGCATGGTAAAAGACTTGTTCTTACTTTGCCTCACAGGCTGGATTTCCTTAGACATGAGACATTTCTTTTATGTTGCCAATTCCAGAAATTCCTGATTGCCCAATTTCATAGAGAAGCGCAAAACTTCTTAATTCATCTTTTAAGTATTGTTTGCACCCAGTGTGAGTCTGGTCAGCACCTCTGTGGGAAGAGAGTTATTTTGTATAAATTTTTATACAATTTATAAATTGTATAAAAAACAGAGCAAAGCATGACCTGAAATATATGAAAGCTCATTGTGTGTCCCCACTTTAATGTGACAAGTGGTTTAATAAAAGTGTGACATAAGGGTCTATTCCACTCATAAAATTCATCTTTTTTTTCCCTGTATTCCCAGAATTACTTGAGAAATGGGCAGATAAGCACTGGGTTCTTCCATCTGCCTTCCATCTTTATCCTTTTGTTTTGGTGAACAGCACCACTCATTGGTGTGCATTTTTCTCTCTACTGCTTAAAAAAACACTTGGCCGCATTTTTCTGAAGCTTTGCTGTGTTCAACTAAATGGCAAAGATGTAGCAACATTTTAAGCATGAAAATGAAAAGACACATAAGGTGTACTGCTACATCTGTGTATGTATAGCATGTATATATTTTCATGTAAGTGTGTACCTCTATGTGCCTGTGTTTTTTCTCCTCTTCTTTTGCTCTCTTTATTAAATAGCTGTTCCTTCAATAAGAAAGGAGAGGGTTGGTTTATCCTAATAGGTATAATCTTGAGAAAACAGAAACATTATTCTGCTTTTTGCAGCTTAAAGTGGGCAGATTATGTTATTTGTACCAATTGCATTGAAGGAAAACAATTCCAGAGCAGGTAGTCTTCTAAACTTTGGAATTCCAATGAATTGTGTTGTAAAAGCTTGAATAACAGCATAATGTAAATGCCATAATATAAATACATTTACCATAAGCAAAATTAATTTTGCTCCAGCTTTCAAATAGGAGGATTTTATTTCCTTGATAAGCTACTATGTAATGTTCCTAGCTGTTGTATTTCCAGTGTAAAAATCAATCTGGTCTGCCAATATGAATACAATTGAAATATTTACATATATTTTTATAATACTTGTATTTCTTAGTTCTGTGGGTATATATATAATACAAACCCCCTTATTTTTTTTTTCTTGCAGATGATTAAAGAGGGCCTGGGCAATACTGGCAGTTTCTGAGGAGTCTGCCACTACTGAATTATGAATGGTTTTAATTATTCTATCAGAAAAAGCTAGAAGAACAAAATAAATACACTTACTGCAGACAGAATCTCCACAACTCTAATTGCCAGAGCACTGTAAGAGCTTTCAAATAATAAGTCCTTAAATAATAAATTGATATGGGAGAGAATAATGACACCCAGGTGTGAAACCTTAACCTGAGAGTAGTGCTGCATCCTCGATGATATAATTACCTCTATTACCATATTCTAGTCAAGCATGGAATCATAGAATCTGGATTGAAAGGAAAGACAAAACATATCCAAATCACAGGTGAGATTTGAAGCAGAAATATGTAATAAAGTCCAGGTAACTAAATTACTACTTGAGTTTTGAAAGCAGGCTTAGATACTATGTGAAAAATTATATTTAAATTACATTCACGGTCTGACTTTTTGCCACAAAACCAAGGGTTAAGAAAATTCACACTGGGAACAAAAAGAGCTTTTGTTAAAAGGCTCTCAAAAAAATGCAGATTTTTCTTATTTCACTGTGAAAATCCTTCTTACTCCTAGGCATTCTTTTTTTTCCATGCAATAAATGAGATGGTGTCCTTTAGTGAAGTAGTTAATTTCCTGACATCCTTGATGTTCAGAGCCTAATTCTGTTCTTCAGTCTAATAAATATCAGCCAGTGTAAAACATAAGGTTTGCATCTTCATGTATATTTTATATTTATTTTTGTGTTGCATTCAGTGTAACAGATCATGGGAAAGAAGCTGGTTTTATGAGACTTTATTACATCTCAGCACTGTTGCAGGTGTTACCTTGACATACTGGCATACATTGTGTCACCACAAAGCATAAAAAGATGACCAATGAGTGATACCAGTGATTTTTTTTTAATGCCATCTTCAAGAAGGACTGTATGTAGTTGAAGCAGGAACAGGGGAAGATGTAATCAGTCATGTAAGCCCATACCCACACTTTGTTGAGATGATATCTACACAAATAGAGTACATTAATAATAAAAAGAAGGGATTCTGACTTTTCTGTGTACATGATCAGCAGCAGGTATTTGTTATTAATTCCCTGAGTCAGGCCTTTAAAAGACGTACATGTAAATTTTGGTGCTTAAGAAGCTGACATTTGAACTGCAGCAGCATTTTGATCTAAGACTTGTGACCTTCCTCTGGACTCACTGCACCAGGTCTATATCCTTATACTGGGGGCCCACAAAGCTGGACGCTGTACTGCAGGTGGGTTCTCATAAGACCTTCTGGTCACACTCCTTTTGATGCAGCCCATGATAAGGTTGTTTTTCTGGCCTGTGGGCTCACACTGCTGGCTCATGTTGACCTTTCCGTCAGACACCCCTAAGTTCTTCTCCTCTGGGCTGCTCTCATTCTCTCCCCAGCTTGTAATTGTGCTTGGGATTGTCCCAACCCACATGCAGGACCCTGCACTTGGCCTTGTTGAACTTTATGAGGTTTGCAGTGGCCCACTTTTAGGGCTTGTTCAGGCCCCTCTGGATGGAATCCCTTTCCAGCATATTGACCGCACCACACAGCTTGGTGCCTTTGGCAAACTTGCTGAGGGTGCATTCAACCACATTATCTTAATATGTTGTTGCCATACCAAGTCTTCCTGCAGCTGAAGATTCTGGGGAAGAGATAATGTTAATCTTGTAAGCATCAGAGAACATGGATGAATATGAATGCCCAAATACTACTTCTTTATACATAGCATGACCATGTTCTTCAAGCAGACCTTTTCATATGTTAGGCAAGGACTGCTCCTGGAAGGCAGGCAGAACAGATGCAAAGGTACCATTATGGCCCTTCTTTGAAGTGTTCACCTGGACTTTGCTAGTTTCTTATTGCACAGGAAATCATGAACATGGGTAACAAATGCACAGCGATACAGTCATTTGAGATTCACATTTAAAATCTAGGTGGGAAGTTATTCTTCGTAGTTAAACCAACATAAAATGCACTTCTATTAGTAAATACTCTGAAGAAGCACCAATTAGTATTTATAATGTATTTATATAAAGAGGAGTTTAACAGGAATGTATGGTTATTTATTACATAAATACTAGATTTAACAAACATTTATTAAAAATCAAGGAACAATTCTTTTTATATGCCCATTGTTAAAGCTGACCATCTAAATTGCATGAACAAATTCTGTAGTGGGTACATATTTGCATTAATACTGATAACAGATATATAGCTGTACACAGAAAATTTCCATTATTTAAAGGAATGACAATTTGAAGCTACTTCCTTACAGAACAGTAGAACAGTTGAACAACTCCTATGAGATAACAGTTTAGAATTTTCTGTGTATCCCCTGTGGCCACACAAATGTCCCCTCTCAAAAACCTCACTGTTGCTATGTAGTCTAATACTCGTACACAAAAGACAAGGCTGTCATTGCAGTTCCTTCTTTATAGATTCTCAGGAAAACTGGAGAGAAAGTTAAGCAACCTAAATTCTACCTCTTGGCTTCTGACTGGTGCTTATCATGTGGTATAACTTCTCTGTGCCTTGGGTCTTTCTGTGAGTGGTAGCAATAATATCTGTGTGAAGAATTCTGAGGCCTGCAGCTTTAAAGCATTTCGTAAATGTCTCCTATGTTAACACTATTATCACATAAAGTTGAGCCTCACTGAGTTTAGCCATCTTCTATCTTCCATGGCTTGACTTTCTAAATCTGTTCATCTGAGTCCTGAATATAAAATTCCAGTCCTACTCTGAAGACTTTTCTTCTGTTTTCCTGCTGTTTATGTGTCTATCTTTTCTGCTTCCTACTAAACAACCAAAGGTTATTTAGTTTTTTATTTGAGTATCACCCCCCCCTTTACCCCTTAATTAGTCCATTGATCTTTCTCATTTGCATCTTTACCTCCTAGGTTTTTTGGTGTTTTTTGTTTCGTTTTTTTTTTTTTTTTTTTTTTTTTTTTTTTTTTTTTTTCTTTTTTTTTTTTTTTTTTATATTTTTTTTATGAAAACACCAATAAAGGACC
>NDXB01002838.1:56418-99269 GCA_002631895.1 Agapornis roseicollis
TTTTTTTTCCAGATTCTTATTATCCTCCTTCTTTTGTTCCCACAAATGACTATGAAGCACAGACCAAGAAAGGACCTTTGGAGTACAAGAGTGTTTATTTTTCACTGTATTGTGGTGCTGGCTTCTCAACATTACTTAAGTAGGTCTTGGCATTTCAATTTGTAAACTCCAGTCCAAGGAGTTGATAAATAGCTTGTCTATTTCAATATAGGCTGGAGAAGTGATGCGATTAAAGGATTTAATTGTTTAAAGACAAACTTCTGGGTTTGAGCTAGATTTTCAATACAAGAAAAAATAATTATAAAAACATGGGTGCTGTGAGAGCATATGGAAGAACATTCCATTCTTAGTTACCCTTTTAATGGGACAGTGGGAGTTCTGTTTATTCAAGAGAGGAATACAGCCTTCAGGATCTGATTTTTCCAAATATTAGAAGCTCAGGGCCATGTGCAAAATCGCATGCATAATTACACACTTAATCTGAGTGTATATTTACAGTGATTGCAAATGCAAATCAGGTTGTGTGCATGCAAATGGTCAGTTGAGTTTCAGTACCTGAGCATCACATCAAGTCACAGCAATTCTGCATGCAGATTAACCATGTAATTGGGCATATATTTTTGTATGTGACCTTTTGATTCAATGTTTTGAAAATGACACTTTTGAGCTTGTTCTTAATGGTTGTCTCTTGTTATTTTCTTTTTCAAATGGCGTTGCCAAAATTATTATATAACACATTAGGTTGATCTTGCAATCATTATTTTATAATTTGGACTTTATCCGATTTGCTTCCAGCTGTCTTTCCTGGGAGGAATGGCCTTTTAAATCTGCAACACATTTCTCCATAGTCTTTCCCATCAATATCAACATTTTTATTTTTCTGCTCTTCTATAGATTTAGTTATACTTTTGTAGTACTGAAGGTTTAAAAATAGCTGCGTATATATCAGACAAAAAAAATGTTTCTTTTATGTACAAGATAATAGAAAATGTTCCTCATTTCATATGACAGCAACCTGATCTAGGACAAATGGCTGGAAGTCTGTGCAGCTAAACCAAATGAGCTTATTGCTAAGGAAACAAAACAATAACTAAATAGAATGAAAAACAAAACAAAAATGCTCTGATTTTTTTTGGTAGATTTTTCTTTTTTAAAAATAAGGAGAAAACAGTTTCTTAGCTTCTTTTCTCTGTTCTGATTATTAATGGATACTAATCATAGAATCATAGAATAGTTAGGGTTGGAAAGGACCTTAAGATCATCTAGTTCCAACCCCCCTGTCATAAGCAGGGACACTAAACAGTGCCACCCAAGGCTTCATCCAATCCTAAAGAACTAATTGAATTTAAGGTGAGCTGGCTGATTCTTACCCCTCCTCAAAAGAAGTCTCCACTCTTCACTGTTAGAGGATAAGAAAGAAAAATTTAATTGAACCAAAGTAAAACTTGACTTCAAAGAGTTAAAGTGAGAAGATCCATGGGTTGAGATAAGGACACTAGGTAAGGCAAAAGCTGTGCAAAGAAGCAAAGCAAAACAAGGAATTAATTTGCCACATCCCATCAGCAGGCAGGTGTTCAGTCATCTCCAAGAAAGCAGGGCTCCATTATGGCTGTTTTTTACTTGGGAAGACAAATGCCATATCTCCATACATTGCCGCTTCTACTTTCCTCCCCCCAGCGTGAGATATCATTTGGGTCAGTTAGGGTCAGCTGTCCTGGCTGTTTCCCTTCCCAACTCCTTGTGCATCCCAACTTGCTCGCTGTCAGAACAGTCTAAGAAGCAAAAGACGTGGTGGCCATGTAAGGGCTGCTAATAACAGCTAAACAATTTTTGTGAATGTGCTTTTTGAAAGCAAAATTCAAATCAAGGTTCTGTACAGGAAAATTTTCATTTTAAGAAGAATGAAAGTTTTTCATGTGACAAATCAAGGTATTTTTGTTTGGTTGCTGTTTTATTTGGTTTTTAGTGTTTTTTTCTGTTGTTGTTTTGTTGGTTTTTGGGGGTTTGTGGTTTTTTAGGTTTTTTTTTCTTTTTGTTGGGCTTTTTTTTCCCCCAAAAATATTCAACATGTAGTGCTGTCTGTCTAGTCCACAGGGAAGTAGAAGCCACAAGTAACTGCAAAACAAACTCCCATGACACTCCAAAGCAGTTTAGAAACATGTTAAAGCACTTTCTGCTGAAGTGCTACAATAAAATGCTTTGAATTTGGTATATCAAAATACAGTGTTTGGTATGTTAGATAGTTTGAATTTTTATTATGACTCAAAATAAAGTCAAATGTTTGTCTTGAGACCAACAAAAATTATGTGACACCAGGGAAGAAAGGTATAACTGTGAAGGAAGTAGGAGACACAGTTGGTATTAATTTTTGTTGTTAGCCACATTAAAAGGCCTATAATATCATGTTGGGAAGCCTGAACAAATGTCTTAAAACCACATGATGGTGGTAATCTAATCATCTGGTAGTATTTTTGAGGCATTTGATTCTCTAATGGGAAAAAAAAATAGAGAAAAAAAAAAAAAAAAGAAATCTGCATGAAAAGCAAACCAGTTAAAAAGAGCTTATAAATTACAAGAACAAGTCTTTGAAAAGTATCAGATGAATGTTGACTGTAAGCATTAGAAAGTAATCTGTGCCTTCATCACCAGCATCCTCTTTCTGTCTCTGGCTGAAGAACTGATACACCATATGAGAGCAACCTGACTCTGCCCCCGCTTATTACACCTGAAGGAAAATATTTTAAGCTTGCAGTTAATTACCCCTTCAAATAGAATGTGTAAAAGATACAGGACACCCCTGTGGAATCCATGAATTATCAATCATAATATGGAAAGAATTAATCCCCAAGGACAAATGACTTGGCAGGGTAGGGCTGGTATTTTATTAAAGGCCTTATTTCCCCCCAGTAAGAAAGGGTCTATTAACTTCAAACACATGGAACCACATGAATTAAATTAGGTCACTCCTTGTGTTACAGTTTCAGATTTCATAAAGTGCAGTTGTGGTTATGTCATGTGTTCCACATATAAAACACTGGTTGATGACTTCCCAAACTCTTCAATATTGTACTACCAGTGATATTTACCATAGCTTGACCACAACACTTTCAAAGCTGATGTTAATAATGCATAGGGCAGTTTTGTAGGTCTGACCATCTTTTCCTTCTTAATAAACAAATACTTGTGGTGTGATTGTGGGTGGCTTAACTGTCTAAGTGCCTTGCTGTGAGCAGCTGCTTAGGAAATAAAAGGCAACAATATGGTCCTGGCTTAATAGTAGTGATAATGGCTCATTGAAAGCATCCTTTTAAAAGGGATGTAACTGCAAAAGCTTACTTAGACATGAAGAAGGAACAGCTGCTAGAGAGCAAAATACAAATAAGGTAACTGGTTTAAATTTTCCTTCCTCCTCCAATAAAATTCATTTTCTTGTCTAGGGCACTGGATGTAGAATATGTCTCTGGCAAAATTTCTTAATCAGAGCAGAATTGCTTGGGCATTGTTTGTTAGGCAAACCCTTGAATCACAAATCATAGCTCAGCAAATAAATGGCTAAACATAACAAGAAAGTTTTATTATTTATCTTAGCATGTTACTCTTCCCAGAATGATGGTCTGTTGAAAACAGTGACGTCAGCATGTCTATTCAGCTTGCCTTGTTTCACTTAATTCATTTTGTTTGCAGACATAACAAGCATGTTACTTATTTAGTTTTTTCAGTTGTAAGCAAATACCAAAGTTAGAATGCATTTGTTTAAATCTTTTAATTTAACAGTCACATACTTCAGGAAAGCAAAGGCATTTCATGAAGACTGGAGTAAAAAGCTATGTTTCCTCTCAAGTTGAAACATATCCAAATATATAACTTGTAATATCTCATTATGCTCAGTATCTGGGCTTTCTTTTATTTGAGATTATATTGGTGTGACATTCTATGAAAACATTATTTACTATGTACTGGACCTTTAAAAAATAACAAACAAAACAATAACAAAAAAAATTTGAAAAGCTTATATCATCACATAGTAAATGTGAGAAAATAGCTAACCTGCTGCCTGTGAAGTACCTGGGCTGAGTTCTACTTCCCACCCTGCCCCTGAACTGTTAGCATCTGCTTTGTTTCTGGGGCCTGTACAACCATGTCTTGCAGAGCTCTTTCTATCAAGCTTCAAACTAAATAACTTGGCTTTTAGTGTGTCCTTTCAAAGCCTTGAAGTTTCTTTGCCTTCTCACTGCATCCTTAAAAGTCAATTAGCATTTGGATTTCCAGGATAGTTTTTGCAAATCAAGATTTCAGTGGAGTTGCAGATTTGTGAACAAAAGATCATTTACTTAGCAGTAAGTACCAGCAGATATACATTGTCTTTGAAAGGCAGATTGAAGATAAATATTAGAAAACTTCATTGTAGTCCATGAGTGCCTCCCAAATAAATTGATCAGCAAACATAATATTTTGAGTGCTAAAATAGACACATACTTCCCAAATCAGTATTTGCAACTCTCTTTACAGTTTTTTTGATCATCTTGAGCACTCTTGTCACCTTAGCTGACTCTGTGGGCCAATGGCTTTATGAAAAAGTGCTGTCAAAATAGCCATGCTGTTGTCCCATCATTGCTTTTGTTGTGCCTCTTCCCTTACTGCTTCATCACCCTCTATGGGGTCTGCTAATGCAGAGAGCTGTTGACAGATCTTCCTTTTCACAAGGCACATGAAGATGTTCACCACAGTGGAGAATGAAATACAAAACCTTCAGCTTTTGAAAAGTGGCCAGGTGTTGTCATGGTTACATAGCATTTAAAAAGGTCAAGGCACAGACATTGTGCTTTGGCAATGGCATGTCTTGAGAAGCTTATATACTTTCATGCGTTTCATGAAGTTAAAGCTGTTTGTTGGTTAGGGGATTCAGCAATGTGTATTCTTTCTTAAGGTTTGCTTGTGATCTGAGAAATTATTTTTAAAGACTTGGGGGCTTTAGCAACTGACTTTGGGCAGGCCCATGAAAAATTATCTAGGAGTATAAATCAGAATGTCAGTTTAATCCAAATTCTGTAAAATAAGCCCAAAACTACCATGTGAAAAACTGCCAATCTGTGTTGGTGTAACTCTAGAACAGCCTAAATGCAGCACTACCTCCTAGTCTGATCTTTCTGTGTCTAAAGTCCAGCTCATGCAACTGTCTTGTCTCATGATCCAGCATAAGCTTCAGTACCAGAAATCCAGCTCTTCTGTATTTTCACTATGTATAGTTGTGGATATTTTAAAATTAGCCCGTTGAACGAAAAGGAGTTTCTAGAATAGGTTCCTACATTTTGAATAATTAATGAATGGTGATAGCACTGATCCAGAGCCTTCCGCCACCTCTGCTTTTCCAGAGGTTCAGATCAGCATTTGCATATTGTGGAACTATAGTCAAACCATGAGGCAATGGCCCAAGTTGAAACTGGAGGCATATTCTAACCTCCAGTTGTCCCTTTCTAGAGAAATAAAACACCAGAGGAATTGGTTATTGTAAAATACAAAAATAATCTCTTTTTTTAAAAAAAACCTCATAATATGCTGATGCTATACAAAATAAAAATATAAAGGTTTTAAAAACAAATATCCAAGGTGTTTGAACAGTATAAATAATTATCCAGTTGGGTCTGTCCAGCCTGGAGAAGAGAAGGCTGTGTGGAGATGAGAAGAGAAGGCTGTGTGGAGACCTCATAACAGCCTTCCAGGATCTGAAGGGGCCTATAGGCATGCTGGGGAAGACTTCAGGATTTCATTAGGGACTGTAGTGATAGAACAAGGGGTAATGGTTTGAAACTTAAACAGGGGAAGTTTAGATTGGATATAAGGAGGAAATCCTTTAGTGTTAGAATGGCGAGGCACCGAAATGGGTTGCCCAGGGTGGTTGTGAGTGCTCCATCCCTGAAAGTGTTCAAGATTAACTTGGACAAAGCCATGGGTTACATAGTTTAGTGTGAGGTGTCCCTGCCATGACAGAGAAGTTGGAACTAGATGATCTTAATGTCCTTTCCAACCCTAACTATTCTACTCTATGATTCTATTATATATAAATGGGATTTCTTGTGATCAATAATTATTCTAAGAAAATAATATCGATATAAGTAGTGGTAAAGTTTTTCCTACCTAAGCCAGACTTCTAAAGGAAAGATTTTCCTTTTTAAATCACAAAGAGTGTTCCTTTTAAAATTGTAGAGTAGTAAACTGTATGGAAATTTTTTCATTCTCTAGTACAGCATTTTCAGTCCACTTGAGGTTATTCCTATTACATTCTATGGTCTTTTAAACCAAAAAGAAACATAGGAAATTATGAGACAAAAGACATAACTTTCCTTATAATTACAACTCTTTGGTAATGGAAGGATTGACATGTAAAAGGAAATAACGGGTCTTTTATATATCTATGGAAAAAAAAGAGATTGAATGAAATTATGACTAAAAATGTCCAGGTAATTTGGTCAGAAAATGTGTTTCTAAAATGTGACCTCTTTCACATTAAAGAAAAAAAATAAAAAGGAAGATTCTTTACCTGAAATTCCAATCTACAAAAAAGCAAAAATACAAGCCTGAAAATAAGGTTTCAGTTATGTTATCATATGAGTCTGTGTGTAAGAGAGAAAGGAGTTGTACAGGGAACATAAGGTTACTTTACAGTTACCGTGAAATAAAAGCATTTAATGGTAATAAAGTTGCAACTACAAAGTTGTTCTATTGGATATAATAAATGTGTGGCAGAATGCATTATTCTGCTATCACTTTTTCCATGAAGTATTTTTTCACAAATGTTACGTAGAAACTGGACTACAGGGAAAACTAAATCAGTACAAATGAGGCCTACTGCAGCTCCCATCGAACTCTGTAAAAAGTCCCGTCAGCTCCAATAAGCCTCATAGAAAACAAATGAACTATGTTTTTATTTATAATTGGGACTCATATAGTTCAGAGACACAACTAGAAGCCCATAAGTGTCAGTGAAGGAGTTCAATGACAAGTGCTACAACAGGTGTATTGCAAATAAAAGACCAGGAACAACTTAGGCCCCCTATGGAAGCTATTGGGTAAACTGGCTACGCAGGATTTGGAGAAGGCTGAGGTTCTGAACAACTTCTTTGCCTTGGTCTTCAAATGGAAAGGCTCTGACTGCACCAACCAAAACTTGGAAGGCAGACACAGGGACTGTGAGAATGAAGACCTTGGGCCCACTGTAGGACAGGATCTGGTTCCAGACCATCTTAAGAACCTGAACGTGCACAAGTCCATGGGACCTGATGAAATCCATCCGCGGGTCCTGAAGGAGCTGGTGAGTGAAGTTACCAAGCCACTGTCCATCATACTTGGGAGAGCATGGCAATCAGGTGAAGATCCCGAAGACTGGAAAAAGGGAAATAGAACCCCCATTTTCAAGAAGGGGGAAATGGATGATGCGGGGAATTACAGACCAGTCAGTCTCACCTCTGTGCCTGCCAAAATCTTGGAGCAGATTCTCCTGGAAGACATGCTAAGACACATGAAAAACAACAAGGTGTTTGGTGGCAGCCAGCATGGCTTCACTAAGGGAAATCCTGCCTGGCCAATTTGGTGGCCTCCTATGATGGGGCTACAGAATTGATGGACAGGGGTAGAGCAGTTGACATCACCTACCTGGACTCATGCAAAGCGTTCGACACTGTCCCACACGACATCCTTGTCTCTAAATTGGAGAGACATCAATTTGCTAGGTGGACCACTCGGTGGATAAAGAACTGGTTGGATGGCCGCATGCAGAGTTGTGGTCAATGGCTCAGTGTCCAGATGGAGGCCAGTGAAGAGTGTTGTCCCTCAGGGATTGGTGTTGGGACCGGTCTTGTTCAACATCTTTGTCGCTGACATGGACAGTGGGATTGAGTGCGCCCTCAGCAAGTTCGCCAACGACACCAAGCTGTGTGGTTTGGTGGATACGCTGGAGGGAAGGAATGCCATCCAGAGGGACCTTGACACGCTTGTGAGGTGGGCTGATGCCAACCTCATCAAGTTTAACCATGCCAAGTGCAAGGTCCTCCACCTGGGTTGGAGCAATCCCAGGCACAGCTACAAGTTGGGCAAAGAGGAGATTGAGAGCAGCCTGCCGAGAAGGACTCGGGGAAGGTCGCTGTTGATGAGAAAATGAACATGAGGTGACTGCAGTGTGCGCTTGCAGCCCAGAAAGCCAACCGTATGCTGGGCCGCATCAAAAGAAACATGACCAGCAGGTCGAAGGAGGTGATCCTACCCCTCTGCTCTGCTTGTGTGAGACCTCACCTGGAGTATTGTGTGCAGTCCTTGACATAAAAAGGACATGGAGCTGTTGGAACAAGTGCAGAGGAGGGCTGCGAAGATGATCAGGGTACTGGAGTATCTCTCATATGAAGACAGGCTGGGAAAGTTGGGGCTGTTCAGCCTGAAGAAAAGGCTGCGTTGAGACCTATAACAGCCTTCCAGGATCTGAAGCGGGCCCTATAGGGATGCTGGAGAAGGGCTCTTCATTAGGGACTGTAATGACAAGACAAAGGACAACGGGTTCAAACTTAAACAGGAGAGGTTTAGATTGGATCTAAGGAAGAAATTCTTTCCTGTGAGGGTGGTGAGGCACTGGAATGGGTTGCCCAAGGAAGTCAATGCTCCATCCGTGGCAGTGTTCAAGGTCAGATTGGATGAAGCCTTGTGTGGCACGGTTTAGTGTGAGGTGTCCCTGTTTATGGCAGTGGGGTTGGAACTAGATGATCTTAAGGTCCTTTCCAACCCTAACTATTCTATGATTCTATGAAAAAATCTAACCAACCAACCAGATGAGAACATAAAGCTCCATATTGTGCAGATAAGCAGAGCAGCTGTATCAGAAATTAAAAAATAAAAACAAAAAACAAAGCCCAAACCAAAATCAAAAGAAAACCAAATGAAACATGAATATCTAAATATCTTTTCTTTTCTTGGGGCAAATGTAAAGCACAACACCATGCTACCCTACTCCTGAAGACTTTTTCTCATATGAGGATATATATAAGTTGATATTGCTCTATGATTAATAAGCCTATTTGAATATAATTAGAACTACACACATGTGTGCGTGTATGTGTTTGTGATGATGTTTGTACAAATGCTAGTTACACTAGGCACTGGAGTGAAAGACAGAAACTAGATTCATCTTGTCATGTTGCTGGGGAAATTCCAGTGGCTTGCAGTGCCAATAAACTTGAGGTTTTATGAGCATCAAATATTTTAAGAGAACATTTCTCTAATTTAACTGCACTAACAAGCTTAAATCCTACCAACTGACATGATTTCTCCTGCTGATATCACAAGATCATAGAGACATACAATACCCTGTGTCAGAAGAAATGAAATCTGACTTGAATCATTAATTTAAATTCCTGGCACCATACAAGGCAATCTAAAATTTAAACCATGCATCTAATAGCATTGTCCAATCACTTCTTGAACACCCACATGCTTGGGCACATGGCTACTTTCCCATGGAGCATGTTCCAGGGCTTTACCACACTCTTGGTGAAAAACATTTCTCTAATATCCAACCTGAACTTCTCCTGATGAAGCTTTAAGCCATCCTCTTGTGTCCTATCACCAGACAATAGGAGATCAGCACCTCCCATTCCACTCCATGTAGACAGCAATGTGGTCACATCTTACTCTCCTCTTCTCTTTGCTGAACAAGCCTCATACCATCAGCCATTTATGTCATGACCTTTAGTTGTTTCACCATCTTTGTTGCCATCCTCTGGGCACATTCCAATACTTTTATAACATTCTTATATTGTGGAGCTTCAAACTGCACATAGTACTCAAGGTGAGTTTGCACCAATCCTGAATCTTAAGTGAGGCAATCAATTTTTTTAACCAGTTAACTGTATTGTGCTTAATGCACCCTAGAGTGCGGTTGGCCCTTTTTTAGGTACCAGACAACACTGTTGACTCATATTGATTTTACCATCAACCAAAGTCCTGAGATCCTTTCCTGCAGGTCTGCACTCCAGTCTCCTGTCTATACTTATGCCTAGGATAATAACATCCACGTTGCAGAATCCAACATTTGTCCTGGTTAAACTTCATACAGTTGGAGTTTACACAATGCTCTCTATCAAGAGCTGTCAATAAGACCTCTCAAGAATCAATGTCTCCTGCTAAGTATCTTTGGTAAACTTGCTTTGTGTGTAGTCAAGTCCTGTGTTCTGATCATTGATAAAAACATTGAAGAGAACTGGACCTAAACCTGAGCTTTAGGAAACACCAGCTCTTTGAGCCTGAGCATTCCTGCCAATTGTTCAGACATTTTATTTTATCACAGCTCTAGGACAATGATTTCAAGCTGTTCAGCTCTCAGGACCCAAAGATGCCCTGGAGGCCCTTGTGGGGACAGTCTTGTGGGACTGTGGAGGTACTGTGCAGACTACGTCATCTGCTGCTAAAAGCTACCAGTTTACAATGGTAGCTCCATGATGAAAGGGGTAGAACCGTGTAACGAGGGATCTCTCTTGCACCTTGACAAATGCTACTTCCTTGCTCCCCAGGTGAAACTATGGAGGAGCTCTGGGAATGGAGCACCTGTGGGGACCAGAGGGAGTTGCCTGGTTGCTCTCTACACTGCGTTTGGGTAAATTTAAAACAAAATAGATTTATTTCTGTGAGTATTTTTCTTAATATTTCTCTGAAGGAATAATATTTTTTCGCTCTGAGTGTTCCCACAGTACGCAAATTCAGTTTCTGCCAGCTCATTTTACTTTATTTTTTGTAATGAATATTAATCTGCTTCAACTAAAGAGAGAAAAACTTAAGAAAAGAAAATCTTACCACCTACACTTCTCTGGAGATGGGAAGAAAGTTGACAAGAAATATTACATAAGACACTAAACTGATCATTATGAAAACAGCTGAAATAACAGACAATACTGGAAAGTAATGTATTTTTAAAGTTACCCTGGTGTAAGGCCTATAGATGTATTCTCATGAGGATGTCAAGCATGGAGAGTAGTTGACAGAATGACAGCATAAGATTTTATATAATTTAATGAAGATTTGTCTTCTACCTGCATGGAAGAAATATCCAGCTCTCTTTCCTGATGACTAGAAAAGATCATGAGAAAACTTGACAGTATGGTTTTTATTTATTTCAAATGGAAGCTTTTTAAAGTGTCTGATTGATGTACTTGTGCCACTTTCAGGACTGTACTTGGTGGATTAGGAGATACATCTGCTTCTGTTTATTCCATTTTGCCTTAGAAAGCTGACATACAAGCACTTGAAATTAATAGTTCTGTTTTGATTCTGTAAATATATTACAATTGAGAGAGGAAAAAAAAAGGTGAAAACAGAAGAGACACCTATTTTAAAGTAATTATTTTCTTAGGAATATGATCACTGTATAAATAATGCTTCATTTTATTTAACATTTTATTATCTTTAGATCTCAGAATGTTTTACATAGTGAAGTATTTTGACCTCCATTTCACAGATGAGGAAACCAAAGGGCAAGTAAAACACAAGTAAAGTCAAGTAAGCTAAGGAAACCAAGTACAGGAAGACAGAGCCCATTGGTTTGTCTGTTAGACCATATCAAAGAAAACAACTTATAAAAGAAAGATAATTTTGGCTGCTTCTACTTTATAGTGTGGAAGGAATTCAGTTGAACAGAAAAACTAGAAAATGCTTCTAAGTGATATATTTACAATATATTTAGTAAAGATAGAAATGTTTTTGAGATATGTTATATGTGTAGATATCTCCTAATGCTCCATAAACCTGTTTGAATAATGAAATCCAATTTAATTAATGTGCAATATCTAGTTTAATCTAAATAGTGTTAATTATATTTAAGACAAGCTGAAATTTTTTATTTGGATTTTTTCTGGAGCAAATTTTACTAGAAGTTTTCTTATTGTTCTACTGTTGCTCTAGAAGAACAAATTAATTAGACGATGACTTAAAAATTATAAAGATGCTCTAGTAGTTTTGGGGTTTTTAGCTGTGAATTTGTAGTGCGAATAAATACTGAATGATTGTAGTGTTACTAGGACCAAGGAAAAGCAGAGACTTTGGAACTGGATATCTCACAGAGTCAAATGGACTTCGCCAGCATAAGCCTAACAGCCACACCAGCCAAACCAAGCAGAATCAAACTGTTATCATTAAGGAAGACCTTGGAGTAAATAGCAAAATAGCACTGCATTCATTCCACCTCTCAAAAGATTATCACAGCAGTTGCTGTAACTACAATGTGGTTTTGTGGTTATACTTGTGTTGCATTCTGGTGCACAATGGGGAGTTTAAACAACTTATGCCTGCTACAGCTTTATATACCATCTACTACTGCCTTTCTGACACCTGGACAATGTCACACTGAGTTTAATGAAGGAGCCCTTATGAATGAACGCTTTTGGTCATGCAGTCAACAGCTATGTGGATGAAAGTAAAAAAGCTTGAATACACTGGGTCTCCTGGTTCATTGTTACTTGTTCTTTTTCCAAACTGTTTTGGTTTCAGTCACCAGCAGTGATTTTTTAATATAAGCTGTAATTTTCCATCTCTGACTTTCTCAAAGATCACACAGTGGCCAAAACATTATCAAGCCATTAGTAAAAAATCAATATGCAGCTTATCTCCCTGAATCCTATTCTGTAGCTGTAATTACAGTAACAATGAAGCCAGTGTTGCGAGAGCTATCTGAGATGGCCTATTCACAAGATCAGTGTGTTTGCACTCATTATAAACCTGCTGGAATAATTTTTTTTCAAAAACATGAAATGTGTTCTTGTGCAGGGTTTGGGTAGTTGTACGCATTTTAAACATTCTGTGTAAACACTCCATTTAAGATCTGTTGGAAGAGGGAAATGCATATGCACCTACGTGTAGCCTTTACCAAGTACCAGCTTGAGCTTCCAGTTTTCACTCTTTGAAAATCTGATAAAAGTGCAAAGATCTTGTGAGAGCAGAGGACAAGTATTCCAGGCTCTGTGAATTAAAAAAAAAAAAAAATAATAATAAAAAAATGAAGAAAAGCCATTGCAAAAGCTGTGAGCAATAGAAACATTTAGTACATATATTTTTGCTAGACTCTTCTGCCTTAAGAAGACAGTATCTCATCAGTGAATATCAGTTATCTTTTGACACTGAAATAGTACTTCACATGTGTCCCTTGTAAGTGCGCTGAAAACTGTGAGATTGCACATTTATTTCTGGGGGTATGAGAAGAGAGTCTAGTGGAGTATGTGAAAAGAATATGGAACCAATCCTTAGCTAGATTACTCTGTTGTTGTAGTTCTCTGTCAGTGGTGATGATGCCTATCAGTTCTGAAGAAAATATCTTTTTACTCATACAAGTGCATTGTATGCATCTAATCAGTGTCAGGTTGTAGTCTTCTATTCTGAGTTTTGAACAATACTTCCACAGAGCAACATGCCTGTAAAATACTGTTAGTCTGAAAATCTCAGATCTTGGGAAAGTAAGGCCTAACCCTACTGCTACAAAATCAGTGGGCACATTGACAAGATCCAGCTCTTATATTTGTGATCAAGCAATTATTCTAGTTCCATCTCATTTCAACTGAGTTACTGTTTTTCATTAGTGTTCACTTCTTTTGTCTCAGGAAACCTAATTATGTCATTCTTTTCATCACTAGACTAGTAGGGCTAGTTCCTCTCTCAGTAAGGTGGTTTCATTAAACATCAGACAAAGATCCAACCACATGCAAAGGCTCTCACACATACTAGTATCAGGAAGTTTTCATCATACATTGACTAATTTTACAAGGTAGTTCTGTTGCCCTCCTAGTATATTGTGCAGAATTAATTTTCAGTGCAGCTGCAGGCTTTTTAAGTGACTGAGATACAAGTGTGAATGCTGAGAATATATTGTGATGCTTTAACTTTATCCATGAGAAAGTGCAACTGACACAGATGGCATTGCAACTTCAAACCCTGCTGGTGCTGAACAGCACTGTAATGTTAATTTAAAACAAGAATGTAGAAGTCAAACTAGGATACTGCTGAGCAGGGTGTTGGAAACCCCTGACTATCCTGAATGTGAAAGGGTTTGGTGAAATTGTCATGCAAATCTTGGTTTTTACAGGCAAGCTGTTTTTAATAAAAGGATTTGGAGATTTCTCTCCTTCTAATCAGGTTAATTTATTTTTTCCAAAGTGAAGAACTAGAAATAAAATAAAACAACTTGAGGACAGGGTGCATCTAAACAGGTTTCATTGCAATAGTAATTTATTAACTATCTATCAACTAATCATTGCAACATTACAGACATTTCTGTAGTGTTTCAAGATGGCTGTATCTCTTACTGTATCTTTGTAAATTTTCTGTGTATATTTTACTGTGTTAGTAACATTTAACATGCAAAAAGAATCCACTGAAAACTAGATTGGAACTATATTTTAAATATTACAGAAATTTAAAGAATAAGTTGCACAATTTGTCATTTCACAACAAGCGGAACACTTCATGGAAGCTTTACCTTACAGTAAATGACAGGCATCTGTGATTTTTTTTAAGTGTTTTGAAAAACCTGTTGCAGACACTGTTGTATCTTATTAGATGGTATGAAGTGATGCCTTCTTATTAAGGAGAAAAAAAAAAATAATAATTTTCATAGGCTGAGTTGAATTATTTTGGTTCTTATTGTTGCTGTCATCTGTTAGTGACTTAAAAAATTGAAAGCATGTGATTTTCCATAAGGCAAGAGCATAAGCATAGAAACAGACTTAATTTACTGTGCAGTAATATGCAGTACAATGACTGAATCTCATCTCTGACCAATGTGTCAATGTGTCAAGCAATTCTGTGCTTCAGATTTGTCTTTGAAAAACACCCAGCTGCAGTTCATCAAGAGTAGCTACAGGAAAAGCTCCAATGGTGGGGAAGTACTTAAGAGGTTGTGCCAAAGCTCTCTTAAGGTTTGAATGGTTTCAGTCATATTTTCTTCATGAAGAAGGTGCATTTAGCTCTGACTGGTGCTTATATCTTCTATTGCTTGTTCATCTAAAGTTTTATGAGAAATCTGCATTTCTCTGCCTCTAAGACACCAACCAAACTCTATCAGCTCATTCAGGGTACCAGACAGACTTCATTTGAGGAAATAGTTAACCACATGCTTGTGATCTATGTAGCTTTCAGCTAAAGAATATAGCACTGCATAATAGAAAACAGCTGTTGGAAAGTCTACTTTTGATGATTTGAACTGTTAATGCAGCATTTGTATTTTGCCTCTCAGATAATAAAACCCTATTAGCCACATCCAAAATCAGAACGGCAAAAGGACTGATTAAAAATCTATTTTTTTATATTCAGACCAAACGGATATTATTATGGCCAATTATACCTCTTTGCAAAAAGACATCACTGTTCTTGGCCAGGATTGTGTTATACCAGCATTTGCAATGCTGCTTTGCTCATTAATACAAAATGCTATTTACAAAAATATGTATGAGAGGCTGAATTGTTCACTACGCGGAGATGATAATTTATTTTCTAAAAGAACCCAGAGTGGATTTTGCATAAAAACAACAAAACGTGTTTTTACTGATTTTATCAACAAGACATTTGCCTCTTTAAATTTTAATCAGCATAGCTGGGAAAAGAATGCAAAAAAGATGCTGTTATAACAGTTTTTCTAGGAAAGAGCAGTGAATAGTTAAACATGTTCATCATATAGTAGGGCTCTGGAATTGTGACTCCACCTACTCAATGTCCATTTAAACAGAATTACTGAATTCAGCTTAAACGCTGGCATAAGCATTTTAAGATAATGAGATAATCAACATCTAAAAGTGAAGTGGCAATAAATTTCAAGTGTTTCCAAAATTTTGCATCCTAGTTCAGATTTCTTACTAAACATATTTTGCATTTGGGGAAGAAAGAAAATGAAGACCTACATAATTCTTCCGATAAATCCCAAACCCACAGCATGTATGCAAGTTGTGCATACCATGCAAATCAGAGTAACATATAAAAAAAGTTATCACAGTTAAAAAAAACCTATTATCCTAGGTGCTTTGCCATGCCATTTTAGATCTCAGTATTTCTGGAAATCTGCCTTAGAATACTGTAATATTCTATTTGTGTAAGAAGAACATACGAGACAATGGACAAAAACGTCTTTTCAGGGTCAAAAATGTTTCTAAGCAGAGTCTTCTCAGACTTTAAAGCAGTGATGCTGAAAATCTGGGCTGTGGGTTTAGGGTTGGGAGGGAGGGAGTGAGCTGGTGGGGCAGAAGGAAAGAGAAAGCTTAATATCTAGTTAGAGAATTGGCATCTTCCTTTTTCTTCACCATTTCATAGATGTGCACAAAAGAAGTGTGTTACAGAGTGACCTTATGACTCTAGTTAAGCAGCAGGCAGTAGCATAAAATGGAACCTTTACATTTTCTTTTTGTTAGACATGTCAAAATTTTAAAAAGCTGTTATTTTAAGAGTCCTTTTTTTCCCCATCCTCAAACGATTCCAGTTGCTGGGGAGAAGGGGGAACTTTCTTTACTACAATAAACACTATACTTATTCTTCCTCCTTATTAAACTTGAAAAATGTTGCACATAAAAAGTGAGCACCAATTTCTAGTGTCTGTATTTTAAGTAGGTACCTAGCAGTGCTTCAGTAGGGTCACTTTTCAGTCATATGGACATATCTCTGGAGATGCCCAGGCAATAAAATTCAGTATATTTGTGGGGTTTTGTTGGTTTTTTGTTTGCTTTTTTTTTTCTTTACAGGAGAGCACATAACATTTTAGAGGCACCTGAGGATCAGCATCCACTTGACTTACAGGTTTTCTAAGAAATGTAGAATACTATCATGGTATAAGCCTATAAGGGAAACATCCTCAGCTTTTTTAACCTCAGTTTTAACATCCTCAGTATTTTTAACTTAATGAATAGTGAGAAGGTTTAGATGAGGAGGTCAGAATTTATTTTAACTTTCTTGCCTAAAAATATGAAGAATAACATTGTTTGGCATTCATCTTCTAAAACCTTCCTAAGCATCTGGCCTTCCTTTATAGCAAAAGTTCAGTAACAACTGTACTGTTAAAGAAAAGTCTCTCTAGAGATTAGCTGACTTGTACTTTTACAGCTGTTAATTACTATGCTTTAAATCAGTAACTAAAGCCACATTTGTTTTTTCCTTCACTCTGCTTTTTGCAAGCACATTGGGCATAATTTTAAATGCATTAAATATGTGTTACTGCACTAAAAGAGAAAATTGAAACTCCTCAAAAACAGAGGACATAGCAAGCACCATTAGAGCAAGAGAGGAGACGGCAGACATAGAGGGAGCCTCATTCATCAGCTTGGAAGCTAACAAGAAATAAGACATGAAGCTGGAACATGGAGAGATATGGTAAAGTTTTTCATTTCATGTTATTCTCCTGGGGCAGATATCCCATCCATATTCAGGCCTGGATTCAGCCAGATAATCAGATCCAGGTTCAACATTTGAACAGTCCTGCTGATTTCCTTGGAGCAGCATTGACACTTGAAGTTCTGTCTTCTTTTCATCTTGCTAAGGGATAGTTTCAAAACTTTATGCCTTCCTTTCTCAGTCTGGCCCCAAAACATTTGAAAAGAGGGATTTCTTCTGTGATTTGGTCTAGCATTTCTTTCATAAAGCCAAGTCCTCCAGAGTGATTTGATAATGGTAGAATACTTCGCTATATATGAGGGAACTCAGCCTCCTCCATTAATCAGTGTAGAGAAAGACATAGAGAAACAGATTTGTGAACAGCTTGTGAGGCATATCATCAAAAATGTTGTAAACTTTGGTTATCAAAAATGGAAATATTTTTGTATATCTGATGGTGTAAGACCTTTAAATTAGCCCTGGAAAGGAATATCTATCCATATTTTGAAGAGACTGAGCATTATTTTGGCAGTAATTTGATGTTGCTGATGAAGCCATCAAAGCTGGAACAACAAGAGGAAAAAAGATTTTGCATATCTTTAGTCTTTCCTATGAGTCATTTATGCAAATAGTCATGTAAAATAAAAACAGCTGATGATTGCATCTAGTTGTGCAATTGGCATTAAAAAAGAAACCTAGCTTTACCTGGAAATGGAAAAAATACTTCTGTATTTTATTTTTGTTTTACTTAGAGAGCAACTTTTGATCTAATAGTTTAGAAAACAGGGTCTAAGCACTTTCTTTAAACAAAAATAGGATAGGTTTAGCCACCGGGTAATGATACCAACTTCAAAGGAAAAGGATCAAGTGTGTATCTGGCAAAAATGCAGCATATTGTTTTATGACATTTATCTTATTACAGAAAATTTGAGTTTGGGCTTGTTTGCTGTTATGAACTTCAACAGCAAAAGAGGGAAGGCAAACATGACAATAATCCTTAACAAATCAAAACAGTCTTTTCAGAAATTTCAATAAGCTGGTATGCCTATAATTTTAATGTCTAGGTTACATATTCATCAAAGTATTGCAGCCTGATCCTACTAATTCTTCACTAATTTATTTTTTTTTTTTTTTCATTTAAAATAAGGTAGGCCTGGTTCTTAGAGCTAAGTAGAGCTATCTTTATCAGTAGTTGTACAAAGTTAGAATATTTTGTCAACTTCTGAATCATTATCAATAGGGGGGCTGTTTCTGTAGTCTTGTGTGTACACTAGAGCTAAATTCTCAGCTGATATGGATTGATGCAGTTGCATGGAAGCTAGTGTAATTCTCTCGATCAATAGCAACTGAAGCTTTGGCCCATTTCTTCAAAACTATGCAAGAACAAATTCACACTACTTTAAGATAGGTATTTCCTGCCACTGTGATATCACTCCCTAAAGTATTACTTTCTGCATGGGTATTTATTAATTTGTTAGACCCATTGACTAACATAGCACTGTGCATATGTTCAGCTTTCTTCAAAGTCTGAATTATACCAGACTCTGTTGAAAATATGCTCTCTCAGCAAGCTTTATCTTATACCAAGGGCCAATACAGTGAAGAATTGAATGTTAATATTAAAAGCATTTCTGTATTAAAAAATTTGTATTGAACTGGTTTTGGTTTGTTTTTCTTTTTAACCTGAAATGTAAATATAACATTACTAACAAGCTTTTTCTCATGTCTTTTGATATGACAAAGCAACTTTTATTACGGTATTT
This sequence comes from Agapornis roseicollis, assembly GCA_002631895.1. Lineage (NCBI taxonomy): Eukaryota > Metazoa > Chordata > Aves > Psittaciformes > Psittacidae > Agapornis > Agapornis roseicollis. The sequence continues at coordinate 75,552 of NDXB01002838.1, forward strand.
CCTCTTTCATTGTCCACCATCTTTTGAAGTTACAGACAACTTTCAACTAATGCAAATATGAAATAAAAAGTCAGTAAATTCCCATCAAACTTTGCTCTTGATTATACAGGTATTACAACAGGATCTTTGTTTTCCTTATTTTCTTCTGTTTCTTTGTTTTTGCAAATCATATTTAAACAGAATCGAAAAATATGTGGCTCAAGCATCACGAAAGTCATCTGGGAACTCTCATCTTGGCTTATAGGGTTGGACTGTAAGTATGAAAGGCTTTGGAAACAGCTGACAAGGGTGAAACTGTCCATATGTGCTTTAAAATAATAACATGATACAGTTTGTAATGAATGAATGCATGACCATACTATGAAGAAATAAATGTGGCATGCTTAACAAACTAACATTACAGGGCATACCTCTAAATGCATGCAAATAAGTCCTTTAAATATGTGTAAAAATTTACCTCCAGTAGAAGATATAAACATAAACACACATTATGTCAAAAGTAGGTTTTAAAGGTAAGCTTGTAAATACAGACAGAGGTAACAAAAGTAGAAATTATCAGGATTACATTAAAAATTGTCTGTTACAGGTTCAGGAACTTAAATTTTATTGCAATTTTCTATATCATAGTTACCTCAGTTGTTATAAATAACTGCAGTGTTTATGTGAGTAATCTAGTATGTGGTCTACTGCATCCTCTTTATGTATCTTCCCATAGCCAATGTTTTCATTCTGCCCTTGACTTGGAATTTGGACTTGACTTGCAAAGAATTTGATCAACCATAGTTACCCTCTTGGATTCTGTATTTAGAATTTCGTTTTATTCTCTAAACTCATAAATCAGATTCTCAGTTTCCATTTATATTTTCTATGCTTTAGCTTCTTAGCCTGGTGTGTTTTTTCCATGTCTTGATATTTTTTCTTCCTTTATGAGTTGTCAGTCTGTACCTTCTTTTTTTCTCAAGTATTTCTTATCTATACCTTTTGGTTTGGTTAGCTTCTGCTGTTGCTGCAATTGTAGGCTAATCACTTGCTTCATAACATAGCATATAGTGACAGAACATATATGACTCAAAGCAGTGAAGAAAACTCAATGTGTATTTCATTGGGAGGTTTTATGTATCTAAGAGTAGGTTGAAAATTTCAGTGTGTCTTGTGTTCATGGTGTCTTGTGTTCATAAAATCAGAGTACAACCAAAACTTCTATATATAGGTGCAGGACTAGCTTGATTACGTGGCACATCTGACTTGTTGGGATTTTTACTGAGGCTGAAGATTCAGGAAGGTTCTCAGCATATTCTGACTTCCAAAACAGTACTGTAATTTCAGTGTCTATTATTACCATTGCTATTCAGGACTTCAGTGAACAATGTGTGTAGCTGATATCAGTGGTATTTTGACTTTAAGAAATCTAGGTTTCTCACCTCCCTAAGGATGCACATCACATGCCATGTGGTGTCTAAGGTATCAAAGAGAATCAAGAAAGATAGGATTATCTTTATTCTTTTCTCTAAATATGATTTTCAAAATACAATTCTATTTTCAAATGACAGTTCTAGTTTGATACCTGAGAAGCTGTCTGGATTCCAAGGACATCAGCCAGTGTGTCACCTTTCACTGAAATAAGGAGTTACCATTGAGTTACATCGAATAAAGCTCTTGAATTTAGCTCAGCCTTTAAAAAGCTGTGAATATTCTTAACATCTATTTTCTTAATAGCAAAGGTAATACATCTTTAAATAACTTGTGAGTGTTATATTTGCCCCATAGACATTGAGAACTTTCCTTCCAGATAGCTGGCTTCAAGATCCAGACACCAGCCAGCTGTCATTCGTTAAATATTTTAATATTGAGTGAAATTAACTTTCAAATTAATAGCAGAGATGAATTTAAAAGAAAAAACAAAAACAAACCACGCTTCTCTTTAGCCAGAGCAGGAGACGTCAGTGTGCAATTTGTCATTTTCTTATTCAGCTCTCCATTTGGTTTTGATTTAGCTCTAGACCTTGGAAACCAGAGCCTGCATCCACATACAAAAGCTGTTTCAAATTACCTGCAGCAAGTTTTTAAACACATTAGCAACAAGAACAAGCTGTCCTCATGCTAACTGGTCCTGCTTTGTTCTTGATTGTGGAAAATCTCACTTTAACTGCCCTCTAATTTGTTGCAGATAGCTACTGCACCAGCAGCTGCCTTGGCATAAGATTAAACATACATGAAAATGTTATTTTTCCACACAAATTATTGGCAGTGCCAAAAGCCACAAAATCCCTTTTGGAAAAATTCTCTTTATTTTCCTATTTTTTTTCTATTTTCATAGCGTTGTTATTATAGTTCTGTCCCCTCTCCTCTCTCACACACACACTCCATTCTCTTCAGTCTTTCTCCCCTCAGTCCTTTAAAAGTACATGAATGTAAAAATTTCTTATTTTTCTAATGCAGATATGCAGGTTTGATGTTTTACTATAAGCTGGTTGAAAAGGTTTTACACTGTCATGCATAAGATGAGAATCTGTCACAATATCAAATCCTTGAAACTGAGATAAAAATAAGACACAGGGAAACCTTCTGGGGTCACATACTTTCAGATATTCTAAACTGGTTTAAACAAGAATTTAAATTAACAGTTTAGAACCACATTACAAAATGGCAGAGAAGAAATTCTTTAAATTGTTGTCTGCCATTAATTGCATTTATTAATTGCATTGTATCTGTGATGTCATTGACATTACTCAGCACAGCTGATTCTGCAGTATTATGTGGGGATTTGTAAGCATCTGGCATTTTTGTGAATTGTGACGAGGGAGCACCCAGGCACTTGTTTTTTTGTGATGTCTGAAAAGATCCTTGGTGACTAACTCAGTACATAAATAAATTGATCTTTTTCTTTTTTGGTTCACCTTTGCAGAGAGCCAGAGGATTTGGTAGTGGTGGTGCCCCTGTATGTGCAACCTTTGTCTTTATTCCATTTCATTGAAGATGCCACCCACTTATCAACCATACTGCCATACCCTTTGAGAAAATCTTGATTTCTGCCAAGAAGACTAACGCACAGTTGCTTGTCAAAGGAGGAAAATCAGTGACCTGACTGTTGTCAGGGCTCCTTGTTTCTTTCCCGAACCTATTCAGTGATTTCTGTCCATACCAGCCAAAAGGACATGTGTTTCATTTCCTCTTTCTTCCTTCATATGGAGCTCCAGGAGTACCTCTTGTAGCTTTTTCGAAATACATGGCAAATTAAGTTGAACACATGGCCGAGTTAGTTTGAATGTAATTGAAAAATGTGCATCCTTCTTAGTTGAGATTCAAAGCAAACATTTGTTATATAAGTATATATGTGACTATCTTTTTCTCTAGAAGGTTTTATTAGGAGAGATTGAGAGAATTGGAGTTGTTTAGCCTGGAGAAAAGGAGACTCAGAGGTGACCTCATCACTCTCTACAACTTGTTGAAAGGAGGTTGTAGACAGGTGGGGGTTGGTCTCTTTCACCAGACAGCAACGGACAGAACGAGAGGACACAGTCTCAAACTGCGCCAAGGAAGGTACAGGCTGGGTATTAGGAAGAAGTTTTTCATGGAAAGAATAACAAAATATTGGAACGGTCTGCCCAGAGAGGTGGTGGAGTCACCATCCCTGGATGTGTTTAAAAAGAGACTGGATATGGCACTTGATGACATGGTTTAGTGGAGGTGTAGGGCATGGGTTGGACTTGATGATCTTAGAGGTCCCTTCCAACCTGTGGTAATTCTGTGATTCTGTGATTACCTGTGTGCATCACTTGTTTTAAAGATGTGTAAGGATGAGCAGCAGTATGATGACAAGAAGCTGGGACAAGCTTGAGAAGTGGACCCATAGGAGCATTATGAGGTTCCACAAAGCCAACGTCCTGAAAGTGGGTAGGGGCAATCCCTTGTATCAATACAGGCTGGGGAATGAAGGCACTGAGAGCAGCCCTGCCAAGAAGGACTTGGTTTACTGGTAGATGAAAAGACGGACATGAGCCAGGAATGTGCTCTTGCAGCCCAGAAAGCCAACTGCATCCTGGGCTGCATCAAAAAAAGTGTCACCAGCAGGTTGCAGGGGCTGATTCTTCCCTTTCGCTCTCCTGAGACCCCACATGGAGTACTGCATTCGGCTCAGTACAGGAAAGACATAGACTTGTTGGAAAGGGTCCAGAAGAGGGACAAAAAAACAATCAGAGGGATGGAAAACCTCTCCTGTGAACAGAGCACTGAGAGAGCAGGGGTTGTTCAGCCTGGAGAAGGTTTAAGGTACACACTGCTGCCATTTAGTACTTAGAGGGAGCTTATAAAAAAGAGGGGGAAAGACTTTTTAGAAAGGCCTGTTTAAACTAAAAGAGAGGAGATTCAGCCTGGACATGAGGAAAAAATTCTTTACAATGAGAGTGTTAAAATGCTAGCAAAGATAGTTGCCCCATCCCTGGAAATATTCCTAGTCAGTTTAGATGGGGCTCTGAGTAGCCTCATCAAACTGAAGACGTTCCTGTTCATTGTGGAGGGGCTGGTCTAGGTGATCTTTAACAGTCCTTTCCAATTCAAATTATTCTATGATTCTATGATATAAGTAATTTATTTTCCTCCTGTAAGGTAAAATTCTCCTTGTTCCTCTCATGTTGGCTCAGGTGGGCTGTTGCTCTATCACTTCCTGTTGGTTTATCTTCCTATTTTAAACAAAGCTTGCTCATCCTTGTAATGGTTAGGACTTGGACTGATACTACCTCTTCGGTTTTGGTAGTATTTCAAATTATTCTAAGTGAATGATATTTCAAATAATTCTCATATGATTACATTGTAAATCTCATAACCTTTCAGGTTTTGGTTATTGCCATTTTTTAATACTCTACACTCAGGTCATTTTTCTGAAAAGCTTAGCCTACGTCAGTTTTTCCTTTCAATATAATCTATTTCATTTGCCTCCATGGTGCTATATATGGTCTGAAGAAGGTATTTAGAGATAATATAGATTGCATTGTTGCAATGCATTTATGAATAATATCATCCCCAGTTTCAGAAATGAATAATATAATCATTAGGATCCCATCTTTTTTGATGACTTCTCTTTCAACCAGCTCACAAGACTTTATTTCCTTCCTACATAGTATCCTTTAAAAGACAAGTTTGAAGTGAAGTTGCCCTGAATACCTTTGCTCCAGTCTTACTGTTATGACTAAGTGGTTCATTGTTTGGGCCTAGTGAATAATGAACTGCTTGCAAGAGTCTCAGCCTTCTAATCAGAGGAACTATGAGCATTAAGTAGGATATCTGTATGAAGCAGAATCTCAGTTCAGATAACTCAAAGACTTTTAGACAACATCATTTATTTAGACCCAGGATTTAGTAGTGAATCTGGTAACACAGGACTCTGTGTGGAATACATATCTTTCAGTGGCCAGTGTTAATTCACCAATTTCTTTCATATGAAACATATGCTCAAACTCTCCTATTCTGTAAGGAGTCATTAGTATCCCTCAGGCAGTTTATCTGTACTTATTTTAGGAATGTTTAATTTTTAATTTAAGTTTGTTACCACAATTTACTTTTGGAAACTTCCTAAAATTTTGTGGTTACACTAACAAGATTTTCACAATTAATGCATTGATGCTGCTCTGTATGATCAGGAATTCAACTATTTCTTTAGATCACTTTTTTCCCATCTCTCTGTTTCATAAGAAGCTATCTATCTACTACTAACTATTCTGTGAAACTCATCTTCACCTTATTTATATGCAAAATTAATGATTTTATGCCTGTCATATGCTTCATTTTAGTCTTAATAAGTAACAGTTGATGCTTCACTTCTGCTTTTACTCCTTCCATCAAAAATTGTTTTTAAGTCCATTCAAGCCAGAAAGGACCATTCAAACCAAACTAATGGGACTGTACTTGCATTGGTTACCATTTTTTCCTTCTGAAAGTATGAACATATTTGCTATTTTTCCATAACAAAATATTGCCTGGACTCAGTAGTTTTGTGTTGAACATGAAATAATTGTTACTACAGCTTTATTTGCCTCTTTTTTTAGTGTTTGCGCATGGAGAACAGCTTATTCAGCTTTGCAGTTGTAAAATTTTGCTTCCAGCTCCATTTGAATAAGTTCTCTCTTCATACTGTGTCCTAATCTTTGGGGTTTTTTTCAGTATTACAATTTCTATAGAAAACTGAATTATATTATTCATTTTGGTTTGGGTTATATAAAGAGACAGAGAAACCAAAATAAAAAGTTATGATATAAATTACCCATCTCTGACAGCTTTCAAGGCCATGTTGGATGGGGCTTTGAGCAACCTGGTCTAGTGGAAGGTGTCCTTGCCCACAGCAGGGGTATTGGAACTAGATGATCTTTAAAGTCTCTTCTAACCCAAGCCATTATATGATTCTATGACCCTATGATATATTCCTGCATATCCAATTTGATATACTTTCAGTGTAATTCCACTTGACCTTTACAAGTTTCTCATTTCATTTCTATGTTCCTCAGCCTTTTCTAGTCCCTAGGAGATAGACACATTTTCCTGATATGCTTAATCTAGAGCACTCCTATAAGTTTGGTTGTTTGTTTTGTTTGTTTTTGGTTTTGGTTTTGGTTTTTTTTTTTCTTTCCTTCTTCATGGTATTTAACACCTTTAACTTCAAGAAATAGTTGTAAATTTATGATATTTTTCTTCTCTTAGTGTTGAAAAGGCATTATTTTCTCAGCTCAATTACCTCTGGCTGCCATTTTTAGTTTGGCTTCAGCTTGCAGTCCCAATTCCTGTCATGAACACTGGATCATACAGTGGTGGCTGGACTTCAGCAGTGTGGTTCTGTTTAACTTTGTAAAACACTTTGCTCTGCAGGTTTTCATTCCAATATTAAATACACTGTCCAAATCTTCAGTTTGGCAATCAGTGAACAAGGAGCCTGGCTGCAGTTCTGTGGTCTGGACCAGACTCCTTGCCAGTTGAAATTTATTCATATCTCAAGACATGTGGAGGTCTTCCTGGAACGAATCCAGAAATCTGTTCTTTCCTAATGTGAGATAATTGTAAAATGGTGGCTATATCAGAATTAACACTGATAGTTTTATCACTTAGTGGTCTCCCTGGCTGCCTTCCACTCAAAAAAAAACTGAGATAGAAAGAGATAAAACATTCCTCATTTTTCTCCTCATCCTGGTATTAGTGCTGCTTAAGAACTTCAGAAAATGAGCTGTAAAGCAGGGATAAGGGGTTTCAACTTCGAGATCTTGTCTTTCACCTTCTGCAGTTCCTTCTTTTTGAGGACTCTGTGTGAGCTATCCTATTACTTTGTGGAGGTCACAAGCTTCTCTGGTGTCTCTGCAGGAAAAAGATAGTCAGATAAGAAAGGTTAGGAAATATTATGAGAGATCTTCCTTCTAGGTCATGTATTTGGAGAATTGTTTAGGCTCCTTTCTACAGCAGAAAACGTGCAGCACCACCCCCAGAATTTGATTCTAAAATAACATATTCTTATGTGGGAAAAAAACCTGAAAACCACATTCTTTTCTAGTTTTCTCCATAAAATTTTGAGGAACAACCCTGAAGAAGGTGCAGGAAGACTTAATTGAAGAAAGATTCTTCATTCTTCAGGTAAGGGAGTGAGACATGAAAAAGATGTTCACTCTAGAAATTGACTTTTTGATGTGCATTATTATTCCTTTATGAATTATGCCTTTAGAAAAGGCATGAGTATTTTGGTTTATTTAATGATGACTTATATCCCTAGGTCTTTAATAGTCTCACAGATTTGTCATGAAAACCAACTACCAGGCTTCTGATGCTATCCTCTCACTAAAATGCTACTGTGTTCTTGAAAGAACAGTCTTGTGATGACTTTATATATGTCTACATATGTGCACCTTTCCCTTTAAAAACTCTTCTGATTGTTGGGTAAGCCTGATTAGATATCTGATGCTCCAGTGTTGCAGTGCCATATAGCTTACAAATAAACTGCAAAGGAAAAGTGATATTTCTCCTGTGAAACCTGGGAAAGATGCTAAGCCACATCTCCAAATGTTTCTTCAGGTGGTTAGATGCTCGCTGCTATGTATTTTTTTGATATTACTCAGAAAAGCTTTTCTCACTTTTAGGTGAAATATATAAATTTAATTTCATAGACTAATCAAAACCACAAAGGATAAAATTCTGTTCTTAATTATACCATTACAAATCCAGAATAAATTTGTTGAAGTTAGTTCAGCTAGCCTGGATTTCTCCCAGATGTAAGAACCCAGTACTCATCACATTCTTTAGAAGTTCTTCTGCTTTAACAGGCACCCACCATGATAAAAGAAATACTTATATATCTTTGAATGAGCACATAAAAATCAGCAGTCTTTCTGGTTTATGTGCTTCTAGTGTAAACCAGTTCCCATTTTGTTTTTAAAGAATAATTTTCCAACATTGCAGTTTGCCAGAGAGACCAAAAGAATTATTTTTGCCAAAAAGAATGAAGTATATTCTCCTTCCCCTCATTCTGTTCCATCTTTTCTTGCTAATTCTTGACATTAATCCAATACCTCCCACAGTGTTACTCAACCAAAATGTAGAAAGCAAAAATAACCCACCAAATTCAGCATTGTTTTTCTTTTCTTCAACCTCTTTTGGTAAAATTCCATTTTATCTAATACTAGAAACATTCTGCTGCAACAAAAGGAGAAAATTGCAGATTTATTTTTAAGGATAGCATCTTTGAATATACTGTTAATTTTTTTCAAAATATTCAGATAAGCTTGCAGATTTCAGCATCTATAACCAATATGGTATCACTGATACAGCAAAAATATTTTATAAATTCTAACTGAATGTCAAAATGAACATAATTCAGATATCTCAGACTAATTTAAATAGGAAGAAACTTGTAGTAATCATCTAGTTCCATCACCTTCTCAAAGTAATATTCCCATAAAGTTAGATGAATTTACTAAAGACCTTGTCCAGGACAGTTTTGAACACATACAGAGATGGACATTTCCCAGATTCTCATGACAGCCTTCCTCAGTGTTTTGCCACCCTCATTGTGAAGATCTTTTCTGTATGTTTGGCTGGAATTTTTTTTTCCCCTGTAGATTGTCATCACTGCATTAATCCTTCTGCTGGAGACCTCTTAGAAAAGTCTTTGTCTCTGTTCTAGCCTCTTATTTTACTTGACGACAGCAACTTGATCCCTTTAGTTTTCTCTTCTTGGATCTACAAGTATGCAGCGCCCTCAGCCTCTTCTTGTATGTGATGTGCTTCAGCTTCTTAAACATCTTTTTGCCCTCCCTTAGACTGTCTCCAGTTTTGCAACATTTTTCTTATATTTGGAAGCAATACTCCTGATGTAGTCCAACAAGAGATAAACAGAAGGGAATAATCACTTTCCTCAGATATTTGGCTTGTGTGGATGATTTTTCTACATGTTGTCACTTGCTTCTGGAATGCTTGTAGCTCAGAAGTTTAGGACAAAGTCCTTGTCATTTTAAACATAAAACTTAAAAAAAAAAATTCCTAGTCATTAATTCAAAAATGATTAGGATAATTTACATGAGATAAGAATTTCCTCTGGAAGTGATGAAGCCAAAATGTACTTTGGTGTGTCAGCAGGTGCTGAACTTTGAGACTGACAGGTTCCACTGAAATCCGAGTCAGTTTTTGATGTTCTGCATATGCTGAATGTTTCTTAGTCAGTGGTCTACACTTTTTCTTTTGAGGAATATTTCCTGTACTTACAAAGGTTAAGATAATCACTGAAGCATTGTGTGTTGTCATAGACAAAATTATATTCTCATATACAGCCATGAAAGATAATAAAGACTTCATAATAATAAAGGTCTCTCTTCTGCACAAATACAAGACTTGCATAATAAAAGTGAGAATTTCTTTCCAATTTCTGTAAGTAGTAGAAGTAGGAAAGTTAAAGTTTTTCATATCAGTTTAACCAGACCTCCTTAACTTACTTTTGGTTTTTGAGAGAGTAGGAGTCAGGGACAAGAATCTTTTTTATTTTCAAAGGTTAATTCTTTTCAATAAGGTACTCACAACATAACATTATTAATATATACTTTTAAGAGTCATGTAGCCAGACATTCATCTTTGTCACCAGTATTATCTAACTAAAAGTAGAGCTTCTAAAATTTCCATGCTTAAATTTTCATAACTGAGGCTTCTGAAGGATACATGGTAGTGCACACATTTCTGTAATCAATGGAAACTTAAGATAAAAGAGATCATCCGACTTACCATTTAATAAACTTATATACAGTGGACTAATGCAAGGAAATGGGAAGCTTTTCTGGAAGCTTGCCAATACACAGGAGTCTGGAATAGCTTTGATTCTGGTGAAAAATGCATTTTAATTTTGAACTGACTAAATTTTGAATCTGGAATTAGCATGTCGATCATGAAACAATTTGAAATTGTTTATGAATATCATGTCTCTGCCATACTGTTGATTTTTCAGAAACAGAGTTTCTCTACTGTAACATCATATAGACATGTATTACAGTTCTGACTTTCAGGAGCTAATTATGATAGAGTTACAGATTCTGCCATTTCTGACAGCAGTGCTCCCAGACAAATTCTAAGACCCAAACCCTAAAGGAGGTGTGAATAGGTATTTCAAATGATAACATACTGTTTATTCACTCTCCAAGCACAATTGTTTTATTCTGAATTCGCTGTCTTGTCATAATTAATGTAATTTCAAAATTATCAGACATGCTTTCTTGGAACTTTCCAAGGTCCTTCCAGTGTATTTTCTAGGCTTCTCTAATGTAATCCTTTGCAGTTACTTCAATCCTTCATCTTAATTCAAACATACTAAAGTATTTGAATAAAAACCACAAAAGCGATGAAAGGGTGTTAGCATCCAAACCTGAAGATATCTTTTCCAGAAAGAAAATATATTGTTCAGGCAATGGCCTGTTATTTCAACATCTCTTGCTTTTATCCCCTATAAGGCTTCATTAATTATTAAATTGTACTCACTCTCTAAATTAGAAACAGCCTAAAATATTAAAACATAGGAGTATTATTAAAATAATTAGCAGGCAAAGTGGCAAGTGAGTTGCTCATTAGAGCAGACACTATTTGTTCTCAGTCTATAATGAAAATACAAAAATAATAAGTGACTTTCAAAATAGCTTGCAAAATCCTGGGTAGCTACAACTTCCAGTATACATCACACTACAAAAGCTCCAGTTATTTAATTAGCTCAAAGATGGAGGATTTCAGTTTGCTTCCAACTTTCCTTTCTTTGTTATGTTTCTAAGGCAGCCAGAAAGACAAAGGTCTGGCCCTGTGTTCGTGTTTGCTTATGACAGTCATGCGTTAAGTCTAGAATTAAAGTGATTGTGATCTGAGTCCAACTGGGAACTCTACATGGAGAACAGTGACTTTTATAATAAAACAGCTATATAATGAGATATCCAAGGAATAAGTAAAATAAGGACTCTAATTCAACTCATGGACTGAGAACTGGACTTTCATCTGATTTTGGTTATTGGAGAGAAAAGGAGGACTTTGGAGGTAAGGCATGAAATAGGTGTTTTCATCTTGTGTTTCTGACTCATTGATGGTGAGTTTATCTAAACCGATTCAATTGTACTTACTAACTTAAACTTGAGGGGGGTAACTCTTTCCAAATCCAGGCTTGATTTAATTTGAAATTTGATGTTATGTAGTAGAAATGTTGGTATTGAAAAGACAGATGGATCATTTAGAGGCTGCTGTGTTCACAGAGTACCTTTTTCACCAAAGTTGGGGAAAATGGAAAAAAACATTCTTGAATTTTCAAGGCTATTCCATTTTACACCAACTTGAAAACTCTTCTCTGAATAATAATATCATGCTTCTCCTATGTTTACTAGTCCTCCATTTGAGAAAGAAAAATTTGTTACAGCACCACAGAGAAGCACTGGGAAGAGATCTGTGACTTTCAGCAAGAGGCATCAGTAGCTCATGGAGCAGCCTCAGAAGGACATGCTGAGAGAAACTTATTGCAGAGTAGCTTAAACCTCAACAGTTACCAACCTGAAAGCAATATAACTTCAGTTTCAGGCCCTCAGATGATCACCAAAAGGCTTCGGCTCAAGGCTATTCCCCGATGCAGGCTGGGGTAGGTTTTGAGCCTTCTGTGGTCTCCACAAGATTGTCCTTGCAACCCAATTAACAGGCTATCAGAGGAATGCATCATCCAATGACAAATGTGGAACTTGTACCTACACCTCTCCTAATTCTAACCTTCAAGAAAGCAAATCTTTTTACCTGCAGATGCAAAATAAACCATTTGACATTTTTTTATTCAGAATTATTCACTGTCCTGGGTTCAGCAGTTGCAGTCAAAACACCAGCTACTAAAGAGAAGAAAAACTGACTGCAACTGCTGAACCCAGGACATTCACCAAATATATGAATAATTCAGAGCCAAACCACTTTTTGGTGAATAAATTATTCACCAAATAAAACTCACTTACGTGCCTTAGAAGACATAGTTCAGAATTGATGTAATTCAGAGCTGTTACACAGATAGCAGCAGATTTCTATTGATTTTCTTCAATGTAAATTTGATGCTGTGACTTCATATTATGTCATTATCTTAAATGTAAAGGCCTTGCAAGGAATATTTCTGTATTTCCTATGGATTAAAATAAGTTTTTTATCTTCTTTTCAGTGAAACAATTACATTGCACTTCATAAATCATAACTTACAATTCACAAATGAAAAGGAAACAGTGGATTTCTGCACAACATATAGTGTTATCTCATATGCAATGAACCTGACAAGAAACAGCACTAAAAAAGAAAAATAAAGAAACACCCTCAAAAAAGACTCCAAACCAAACCACCATTGTATTTTTAATAAAAATTTTAAGGTATATACAATGAAAGAACTTCAAGATAAACATATAAAAAATGCTGAACTTTTCTTTCTGCCTGTTTGTACACAGAAAATAGCATGCATAGGCCTAAAATTTTCAGAACTTAAAAAAATAAAAACAGTTTAAAAAAAGATAATACTTCGTTTCAGGTTTTGTTTTCCCATGAAAGTGTATATATTTGGCTGTAATCTGCTTGAAATGTATAATGAATGGTCCACTGTAGAGTAGGGAAATATAGTAGCTATGTTCATATTATCTGGTGATAATAAAAATTAAAAATATGTCCATAACTATCTTCCAGCTTATATTAAGATATACAAATTTTAAATCTTGGGACAGCCATGAAGAGAGTCAAAGTAAAATAATATTATTATTCTTTATGGAAATCTCTCACTCTCAACGCTGCTACCATTCTTAGTTGAAATGCAATAGGACTTGAATCAGGATTAAGTCTCTCTTGGAAAAACATATACATTTATTTAACTTTATATATTCAGAATGGTCTCCTTAAAGTCCTTTTGCAGAAATTTAATGGGATCTCAAGAATATTGAGGACAAACCAGAAGTTGGGAAATGCAAAGAATTTACACAGAAAACTAATGCATCACTTGGCAACATATGACCAGTTACGCAGAAGATATGCAGTCATTCTTAAATATCTAGCAAGAATTGGTGAAAGTCAAGAACAGAAAGAAAGTAATACAAGAGCAAAGCATGAAAATTACTCATGAGGTTGAGAAGGAGCAAGAGTTCAGTAAATATTTCTTTTTACATTCAGAAATGCAAAGCAGGTTACTGTATCAATAACAAAAGGGTTTGAATATATGGTCTGGGTTTCTTAATAATCTTTGAGTTACTTAAAAACTTGAAAGAGCCCTAAGAATGTTAAAATGTCATAACATTTTAAAAGTTAAACACTTAAACAATAACTCTGGTTGAATTATAGAATTGGACAGGGTGATTTCATTTTCCTTGGCGTTCATCATTCTAGAAATCATAGTGCAGTGGGAAACATTTAGAATTTATAAGTAGGGAAGACTGATAAAATATCAGGTGTACAAGATTATTGAGAAGGTTAGGTAGACCATTTGTCAGCAAAGAACATGGCTTTCTTGATAATTTCAAATAGCAAGAATTTTTTAGTATTTTATAAAAACTAAACAAGAATAATTAAAAGGTATGTTTCTCAAAAATACAGAGGGATGTTCTCCTGATTTTTCTTCCCATGTGTGCCCCATGAGTTTAATAATTCAGGATTTTATTTGTTGTGGATAGTTATTCAGAGCAAATATGTGGAAATGTTGATAGGGAATACAATGAATAAAGAATAAGACCTTTTGCATAATTGCATAAGTATGGCTCTAGGGTTTCATAAAATGGCCTAACGGATGTGTGGTTTGTTTCAGTGGCCGCTGGATCAAGACCAAAAATAGCAACCAGCAAAAAGCTGGCAGCAAAGTAATCAAAAAAAGTCGCAAGCAGACACCTAGGAAAGAATAAGGAACATGTTAGACATTTTACTACTACTCTTCCAATTATCTAATATGAAACTTTTAAAAAATGGTCATTTTAAAAACCTAGCGCTCAGTTAATACTGGTAATGTGCTGATGAATAGGCTTTTGTGTGATGTTTGAATTGGCTCCACAATCTGATGGGTGAGGGAAAAAAAGAGGGGGAAAAAAAGGAAGAGAAATGCACTCACAAAATCAATGCAACTTGTATTAAAGGGATTAAAATTTGGCTAACCAATAGACCACAAAATGTAACCCATAAATGAAGGCTTGTCTTCCTGTTGGGGTTGCTTCTAGTTCAGACATGCAGGAATCTGTCCTCGCCCCATTGATCTTCAATACCTTTGTAAATGAACTGGAATAAAATATAGAAGCATTGCTTGTAAAATGTGCAGATGATACAAAAACTGGTGGAGGGGGAAGTAACAATGGTTCTAGCTCAGTTATAAAATAGGCTGATCTGAATCATACAGTGAAGTTGGCTCATTTGATCAACATGAGGTTAAACATTGCCAAATGCAAGGTCACAGAATGTACAAAGTAAAAATGCAGACTGTGAGTTCTATATGAGAGATAGTACCTGTAGTGCATTAACACTGGAATGAATGGCTCATCATAAGTAATCAAATAAAAATGAGGGGTCTTTGTACCAAGGAAGTTTTCTTAGATGTATAAACAATTCCCACACAGAAGGTGGCCATGGTATGAAGTCTTCTCTGTGTATAAAGAATATGGCAACTCTGCTTCAAAAGGAAATGCTAAGACTTTGGACAGGAATTTAGAAACAGCCACTATAACAACACAGACTAGAGAACAAGTCCATTAAAAGATAGCTAAGACATTCAGTGTTACATTTATCTCAAACAGTCAAGAGGAGTCTTCATTATCATCTGTGTGTCCACATAAAAAAGAGTTTTCTTAAAGTGCATAAACCTTCAGTTTACCAGGAGAAGCCATAAAATACTAATTCTTGTGTAACAAATCTAGGAAAATTCATAATTGGTAACTCTTTAAATTCAGTTATGATTTTTTAAATGTAGTTATTTTTGTCTTATTAATATTTCACCATTTGAACAACATGGTCAGAGGTAGTAAATTTTTTATTCCTTGAAATTCTGATATCAAGTTATCAACTTTCTGAAATATTTTGTGATTAAGCACAAGTTGCAGGGATGTTGAACATCTTACTAAACAAAAAATTTTACTAGAAGATTAGATTATTATAATTTTCCCTTCAGGCTTTTCAATATTTTCATCTAGATGCAGTTTTATGAAAGTTTTTCTTTCATTTTGGAAACAATCTGCTGCTATGCAGCTACACCAGCCCCGGGATACTGCAACTTCCCAAGGCAAAGCCAAAACCGTGTGCAGGAATTAGGAAGTGATTGAACAGAAAGCATGCTCAGGAGGGCTAATGTTAACTCATTCCTTTTGCCTTTTCAGCTGCATCCACAATCCATTGATATATGTCAGTATTAGTGGTTTTGTGATGTAAATATTTTTAAAAGACTAGTCAGATTGTTTCCAGTGGTGTTTGTGTTTTATGTCTATCACATGCTAAAAGAGATGTGTTCTTCCAATTAAATAAAATAGTTCATTTGGAAGGGACCTATAATTATCATATAGTCCAACTGCCTGGCCATTCTAGGGCTGGCTAAATGATAAAGTACATTATTAAGAGTGTTGTTCAAATTCCTCTTAAACACTGACAGGCTTGGGGCATCAACCACCTCTCTAGGAAGCCTATTCCAGTGTTTGACCACCCTCTCAGTAAAGAAATGTTTCCTTATGTCCAGTCAGAACCTCCCCTGGCACAGCTTTGAACCATTTCCAGGAACTGAGGTTAGAGTAGAAGGTCTGTAGTTCCCTAGATCTTCCCTCATGCCTTTCTTGTAAATTGCAGTAACCTTGCTAGATTCTGGATAGCAGGATCCTGCTGTAAAATCCAACAGGGCTCTTTCAGTACTCTGAGATAAACCTTGTCAGGCCTCATGGATTTATAAACATTCAAAGCTGTGGTCCTCCAACTTAGAGGACTGGGCAATCCAAGGTCTATCAGCATTATTTAAGACTGAAGCAAAAGTGGTGGTAAATGGTATCACATCTGCTTGGCAACTGGTCTCTAGTGATGTCTCAGGTTCAGTGTGGGGTCAGTGTTGTTTAATATTTTTATTAATGACCTGGATGAGAGGACTGAGTGCACTCTTAGTAAATCTGCAGCTGACACCAAGCTGGGCAGGAGTACTGATCTTCTAGAGGATAGGAACTCTCTGCAGAGGGATCTGGATAGGCTGGATCGATGGGCTGTGGCCAATGGTATGATGTTCAACAAGGCAAAATGCCAGGTCCTGCACTTGGGCCACAACAATCTCATGCAATGCTACGGGCTTGGGAAAGAGTTGCTGGAAAGCTGCTTGGTGGGAAAGGACCTGGGGTGCTGATTGATGGAAGGCCAGTTTGGGCCCAGGCAGCCAAGAAGACCAACAGCATCCTGGCCTATATTAGCAATAGACTGGCCAGCAGGGTCAGGGCAGTGATCATTCCCCTGTGCTCAGTACTGGTGAGGTCACCCCTCAAATCCTGTGTTCGGTTCTAGGCCCCTCACTACAAGAGAGACACCGAGGTGTTGAAGCAGGTCCAGAGAAGGGCAATGAAGCTGGTGAAGGGTCTGGAGCACAAGTCTGAAGGGAAACAGCTGAGGGAACTGGGGATGTTTAATGTGGAGAATGGAAGGCTCAGGGGGGACCTTATCACTCTCTACAACTACTTGACAGGAGGAAGGAGAGGGGAGGTGGCTGGTTTCTTTTCCTAAGTAACAAGTGATATGACAAGAGATAATGGCCTCAAGCTGCACCAGGGTAACTTTAGATTGCATATGAGGAAAGGTATCTTCCCTAAAGAAGCTATCAGGCATTGGAACAGGCTGCCCATGAAAGCAATTGAGTCACCTTCCATGGAAATGTTTAAAAACATGCAGATGTGGTGCCTGGGGACATGGTTTATTTATGGACTTTTCAGTCCTGAGGTAACAGTTGGACTTGGTGATCTCAAAGGTCTTTTCTTACCTACCTGATTCTATGATTCTATAAAAAACAAACCAACAAACCACAAAAAAAAACGAAGACAAAAAAAAGCAAAAAAACAAAACCAAAAACAGACCCAAAAACAAACAAACAAAAAAACCCCACAAAAAAACAAAACAAACAACAAAAAAAAAAAAACCAAACACAAACCCAAAACATTGAATACCACTGATTTTCCTTTATCCCTGAGCATGTTCAACATATATTAGATTAATGTTTTTCTTGGACTTCCTCTTGCTATTAGAACACCTAAAAAGGCCTTTCTTGTCTGAGACAACACTGACAAGTTTCAACTCCAGTTCAGCTTGAGTCTTTCCTGTCTTCTCCCCACATATGTGAATCATGGCTCTGTAATCTTCCTGTGATGCCTAAACTCTCTTCCAGAGATCAAACAATCCCTTTTTCCTCCCAAGTGACAAGAGTTTCCTGTTCAGCCAACCTGGTCTTCTGCCCACTTGCTTTACTTATGACACAATATGGGTTCTGAAAACCTTGCTGAACTTCAGGACATTTTTTTTCTCAGTGGAATCTGATGACAACTACATTCAAAATAGTTGGGTTAATAGCTGATATTAGGAACTTGCAAAAAACAAACCAAACAAACCCAAAACCCTGCTTCTTTTCTGAAAAACTTTTATTTACTCTGTTTATAAGAGAAGGATTTGTGATTTGGCATTTAATCTCTATTATATAAACCTTGTTCTGTGGGGTATTTATGTACATGTCTTCATAGATTGCTCAATCACATCCATTAGCACCTGAACCCAGGACTAAAGTATGTGAGTGCCTGAAATACAACCTAAGGAAATCTCAAAGTCCTCGTGCGTTTGCTTATAAAGCTTTATCTAAGCACTTAAATTCTTAAGAGGGTATAGGCAACTTTGAGTTTGGTTAACTTTCATCTCTTTTTTGAACATTGCTCACTTACCCTATTGCATGACTCTTTAATGCAGGATGCATAAGCAGTCCCTAGAAACCTAAAATGCTCATATCTCATAGAAAAAGTCTTCTCAGGGAAACAGAGCTCCCTATGTGCTCAGTCTTTATAATTTACTGAAAACTGGATTGCCTTTTAAATGCTGGTTTTTAACTTCAGCTGGTGAGATGCAAGGTGCCTTCCATTCATGTAGGTCACAGAATAATGTGACATATCTTCCTAGAAGGTAAGAGATATAGTTTGAATGGCTTCAGGCTCCAGGAGGTCCAAAAACCACATTTTTCACTTTCTACCACTTTAAACGCTACCACTGCTGCTGCCATTTTTTGAAAGGCACTTCTTTTCCATCCATTTGTTTTCATCTTCTTTCCAGAATGGATGGCGTGAGCAGCTTTTGCCTTTGTATATAGGTGTCTGTTAAAGGGGAATAAGAGAAACCTCAGGTACATCCCATATTTCACTGTTTCCTGTGAGCTAATTTAGACATCTTTGCTGTTGTATAGGTTGTTAATAGATGGCACTCTAAGTATCTGCCTTTTCCTATATGTTGCATGAGATAAGTAGATGGCTTACTTGACTTTGTGCATATGTCCTTGAACTCAAGGAGAAAAATGGGAGGATATGACATTTCTATGACAGTCTTCTCTTGAGAATCTGGATCTTCATGTTGCAAGCTAATGTGTACAACCTGCATAAGAAAGAAATCCTTTTACTGTTTTGTCAGGTCCAAAAGAAACTAAAAAGGACGTAAAGTTTATAGTTGTTTATCATAAACTGAACATAGAAATTAATATCCTTATTACAAGATGATTGTAACAGACTTTTTAGAAGTCATCTTGAAATTAGTAACTTGATTATTAAACATGTGATGATGAAGAGTGTCTGTGTAAATAAAATAACACAATACAAATAACCAGAAGTTGCAGTCTGGAAATTGAAAAATAAAATTATAGGCAGCACATTCTATAAAATATAGTCAGTAAATTTGTTCTACCACTATTATTGTCAGGATAATGTAGCAAACAGATGGAGGATTTAATATAATTTGGTTAGCTAATTTTAACAGGCTTGACTACAAGTGTTAACTTATTTTTATATTTGATTTTCACTGTATTTGCTGTAGCCCAACCTGAATGATAAAAACTGGAATCTGCACACAAGTATAGTTGATGACATGTTGTCAGCAGAATAACATATATCTTCAATTGGAAGAATTTATGTTTCTGGCCCACAAACAAAAAAAAAAATGGGCTTGATTTCTATTTGTGCAACTCATAGAAAAAATTGTAAGTCATCAGCTATACTACTAACAGCCTAGAATCAAAATTATATGCATCCCAGAATGCTACTAAACAAGAAGAGATACCAATTAGCTGAATCAGTCAGTGCTACAATTACATACAATTTTTAAGTCTCCCTGTGAAAAAATTGTAGGCTTCTTTTTAAATGAGTACTAAAGCCACACCATTTTCATGTCAAATTTAACACATGAGGTAGGAAAGAATATGAGGTAGGAAAGAAAGAACACCATTGCATTATTTATGACAGCAGGTATTCTCCAGTTTCAATTGAACTCTGCATAACATGTACTATATTATGTGTGAAGGTTTCACTTTATCAACACTAGTAGCCAACTAGTACTTAATTCAGAACCTATTTAATAATATCCACAAAAATTGGCTATCAACTTCAGTTGCATTAAGATCATAATTCTTATTCATATAAATAGAATTAATCTGTAAAAATAAAATATTCTGTAATAACTTTTGCAATAGCAAGCCCCTAGAAGAAGCTCTTTGAATTCACACTATGCTTAGACTCATTAAAACAGTGAATGGAAGAAACTGTCAGAGAATTTGGGTTTAAGAAACAGAGCTGCTCAATGTAGAAAATAGGGGTGGCTATCCAGATTGTCCTAATGCGTGGTAGATTTTTAGTGTTTGTACTAAGGTTTCAAAGAAATACAAACCTGTAAATGCTGGTGTGTCCATGGATATTTATATCAAGACTGGATAAAAGTTCCTCTGACCAATTCAACATACAAAGCAAAACAAAAAAAGTTTTGACATCATAGAGGGACAATATTCTTGCTTTTGTACTGTTTTTTTGTTGGTTTTTGGTTTGGGTTTTGGTTTTGGTGGGTTGTTTTTTTTTTTTCAGTAGAAATCCTACCTTACTTTTTGGTCACAAAGGAGTTAAAAATATATTTTTCTACCTGGCTCTCATATGAGAAATAATTAGAAGAGAAAGTCTCCACTGATTTTAGTTGTGCATAGCATAGATTTGCAAACCTGCTCAGAGCATAGTTAAGTTATTTGCTTTTTCCTTTCTAGAAGATTCTGTGAAGAGTTGTCACTAACATTGTTGTCTGGCAGCCATTGGAATGATTTCCATTAGCCAATAAAAGGCAGAAAAATGTTTAACTTGCAAAGCTCTTGAAACTCTGCAGCACATTAATAAAATGCCATTTTTCCCCATGAATAAGAAGTGAAAAATAACAATCATATTAATGCATTTATTATATTTCTTGTGGATATGATTGTAATGCGGTTTATTTGGCTGAATCCTGAAGGAATAGTAATCTGCTTCCTTTTTCAATGAAAAATTGTCTTGCAGGATGGCAAGTCCTATTTTACAGGATGATCAAACATGTACAACTCAATCTTTTCCTACTGAAAGAAGAAAATACGGAAGGTGGATCTAAGTCTTGTGGGTGATAAAAGTGAAACTACAGTAAAGATGAACTAGCAAGAACAGGTAGAGATTGGAAGAGCATTTAATGTGACAGATGAGAAAAAGAATTGTGCAACAGCTTTTCAAATATCCAAAGGGTGGATGTGAGGGTGGTGAGACACAAGCACAGGTTGCCCAGAAAAGCTTTGGCTGCTCCATCTGTGGAAGTGTTCAAGGCCAGAGAGCTTTGAGAAACCTGGTCAAGTGGAAGGTGTCCCTACCAATGCAGGGACCTTGAAACATCATGCTCTTTAAGGTATTTTCCAACCCAAAATATTCTATGATTCTGTCTTATAAATAGCTCTATGGAATGGAAAAGAAGGCTATGTTTTTAAGATGTGTTCCAGAAGAAGTAACCAAAATTAAAACATACTTTAGTTTTGAGAACTTTTGTAGTTGCAAAATGTTCCCAGGCTATGGGTCTGAGTAGAAGGCTGAAATGTCATGAGGTTGGAGATGATCAGAAATGAAGGAAAGCAAAGTCATGGATAGATGACTGAGACATGTTCCGTCTTAAGTCAATAGTTGATGATGAAAACTTGCTAGTACAGATGCTGGAGGAGAAACAGATATCCCAGCTATTGACATAGAGGTTTTAAGTAAATTTATGCTCATGAGCACCTCATGTACAGAAGTAAAATAATAGTGACCAAGCAGTGTATGCTTGTAGAAAGGGTTAGGAAGTGCTGAAAAAACAGTTCAAAAAACCACAGAAGCTAGAATCAGAGATGGACAATTTTTTAGATAAGAAAAGAGTAGAATTATGACTGTACATTTTTTTTGATTAGGAAGAGGTCATTATAAAAATTCATTGGGGGAAAGGTGTTAAAATACATGGGTATAGAACAGTGACATTATGAATAATTTCAGTATATTACAGTCAGAGCCTTACCACCTAAGAGTCTTATATTTCACTGTATAATTTACCGTAGTTGTTTTATACTTCAAGTAATCATCTTCATAGCCATGTCCAGACTATTAGAACATGTGTAATTTCCAGTACACTTGAATGCCTGTACTCCTTAACCAGATTAAGAATTAATACTGCCTGAAATTAAACTTTATAAACTCCATCCTAAAGACAGGAATAGAATGAAAGCATCAACAGAAAGGTTTCTTTTACTGAAAACTTCACTAGGTTAATGAGTGCTGTGACCTGCCAGGTGTGAGGCTGAGCTAGATGTAATACACCTGGCAAATTGATCTTCGTCTCATCTATTGCAGAAATGATAGCGTGTGATAATCCCAGTACACTTTAAATGAATCTTGTGCAATGAAGAAAGAGCAGAATGTGGGTCTGACAACTTTTGAAAATTATATTGACTCTTCAGACTGGAAAACTAGTGACTGATTGGTGTGAATATGAGGTCACTAAAAGTCCTTAATAGAAGAAACCAGTCAAAAATCACTGCCAATTAACTGTCCATTGACCGCAAGATATACAGAAGTCATAAACCATATTCTGCCCTTAACTATACCTGTATAACTCTGGAATATGGAGATTTTCTCATAATTATTAAATTATTTTAATGCTTGATATTTTATTTATCTTCCCCATTTGCTTTTCTTTATCATTTTCAGAATATTCTTCTCTACCTGTCAAAGCTGGACAGCAGCCCAAACATCCACATTTGTCCCACAGATGCCAAAAGCTAGAAACTACTTTTTGAACCCTTTTTGTCTCTTTTAATGCTAGACCCAAAGGGTAGGAATTTTCCCATTGATTTCAAAAAACTATCCTGTATCTTCAATATATGGTTGCCAGCAAACATTAATTTGAGCCTTCTCTTTCTTTTAAATATGACATATAAATTCAATAAATTCCTAAAGCCAAAGAAGATGCAATGATGCAATGACTTTCTGTGTACAGAATATTTTCTATTTTGCACATGCCTCTAGAAAGAAAGAAGGTGGGAGGGGCAGTAAACCTTTTAGATAGTTTGGCATACGTAAATGTTGTATAAATAAGAAGAGTAAAGGAATATTGTTACGAGTGAATCGCAATAGTTTGATGGCTCATTTTCTTACAGGGGACATTGTGCAGCACAGTATCTATAGAGCAAGTAGCATCTGCTTTCTGCTCTGTTACTACCAGAAAGAAGCTAACATAGCACAGCTTGCCCTGAAATGCCTGAATAATTATTTCAAGGCAAAATATTGGAAGGCTGAGTCTAATAGGTACTACAATTGAACTCAGCCAGAGAGCAGCTAGGTGCATTATTGATTATGCATGCGCTTCAGGGTCTTGCAGCTTGCACATCAGCACTTGCACAAAGTAATAAACCTAGAAAAGTCTTAACGTATCTGTTTAAAACATCTAAGCATTTATTCTAGCAATTAAAAATAAATGTGGTTATGAGGTTACCATCATGAAGGATATTTATTTAGTTCAGTACAGTACTTTAAGGCTTCTATTAAATATTGTGCTCCCAAGATGACCTCTAGCTTCTACTCATGAGATAATATCAGACAGGTTTTTATTAGGAATTGATGTTTCTGTTGCACATCAGTGCACAGTGGATAATTTGAAAAAAAAAAAAAAAAAAAAAAAAAAATTTGAAAAAAAAAAAAAAAA
>NDXB01002839.1:4489-31680 GCA_002631895.1 Agapornis roseicollis
AAAAAAAAAAAAAAAAAAAAACAAAAACAAAAAAAAACAACACCAAACATTGTTCAAAGAAAGCATAACACATAAATTCCTAGATGTAGTGTAAAGATTATTTTAAGATACTGTAACTTGCAAAGTAAGTAAGAGAAGCAGAGAACAAGAAAGCCTGAGAATGTAGACTGCTGTTTTCTTTCTAGTCTAGTTTCTTAAGGAAATGAGTGTTACGCCATCTGACTGCCTGCTTCCAAAATCCTGTTCTGCTGAGCTGTGGTGGAGGAGCACATTGCTGTCCAGCAAGCCTGACCCTTTCAGGGTTTTCCACTTTACAGCTCCTCAAGCCCAGCATCCTATTGCAGGCACTATATGATAGGCTGCCGTCAGGAAAGACCAGCATTTTCCCAACACTGGATGACAGCAATTGCTGCTAATGTTCCCCCAGAGGTTTTGTTGTTATTACGTTGGGTTTCTTTTCCACTCATTATTGAGTCCATTATTGACATTGCTTGCTGTTACTGAAGCTCTACCTCAAAAGCTTTGCAGAGAGTAGGGCCCATGAAGGAGGGCTAACTAGTAACCAGAAACCCAGCAAAATGCTGGTCCCTATTCTCTCAGCATCCCTATATGGCACTGCAGCAGCAAGCATCTTGCTTATTATTACACACACCTCTGTGCCAGCCATGTGGTCTCAGCAACCCTTTCAGGAGTCAAGGCCTGTATAGTAAGTCATTAAATCCAAATGTATTTTAATCCATAATTGTATAAGATTTATTTAATTTGGGGGTTTTATTTATATTTTGATTGGGATTGTAATGTATTTTCAGCTCCCTATACTGAGATCTGTCAATTTTTACTGCATCTTTTAATTGTATTCTTCTAGTCCAAACACCAGCAGTTTTCTAAAACAGGCTGCTTGCAAATATCTTTTGATTCAGAGAGGTAGTGAGAAAAAGAAATGTATTTGCAAGTTTTATCTGAACTACTTGAGAAAATAGCTTATTCTTTTAATGATGGGAAGGTAATGGGTACATGCTCTATATATGACATTGCTGAGGCTGGCTCTGCTGAACCATGACTGCAACAGTTACATCCTCTACTTTAAAAAGAAGGTTGCTTTTCCTAACCCAGCTCTGCTACAGCAGCTTAGCCCTCCTTTGGCCCTGCCTCTGGCCCAGATGTCCCTCTCCCAGCTGTTTGTGGTCACAGCTTTGCCCCTGTTTAGCAGGAACTCAGGCAGGGGTGTGCAGTATGAAGGGATGCAGCAGTCTGACACCTCAGGTCCCCTTGCCTCTGATCTCCTTCACCATCTTATGCCATACTAGTTCTCCTGTACTCAGTCCATTGAGTTTTAGCCTCCATCCAGCTCTCAGGGCTCAGTGGGCTCCTCAGGAAGCATGATGCTGCCCTTTCTTTTTGAAGTAGGGAGCGTGCAAGCAGGTCTTGGTTGTAACACTGCTCCCATCACCTTGGGCAGATCCTCAGGTTTAAACTCTTGGGAGCTTTGCTGGTGTGCTCAGTGCCAGCAAGGCTCAAGTTTGGTCTGCAGTGATGGGGAAACACCATGGTAACATAGATTGAGCAAACGATGCCATCAATTAAATAAATTAAAAAAAAAAATCAAAAACAATTAATGGCGACCTCCATCAGAGCAATGCGCTATGAAACATTAGCTTGCAGCATGAATGCATGGGAGGGAGCTCTGAGGGACTGACTGGCTCTGCAGCTTCACCATGTGTGTCCAATAGTTCAGAAAGTAATGGAGTGAACATCCCTTCCTCATACCTTTTAATAAGTCAGCTCATCAGCTGTGTTCACTGGATCCAGAGCATGAAACTTGACAAGGTGCTTTGTACCAGGAAAGCACATCCGGTAAGCTCAGTGTCAGGTCCCAATAAAGGCAACTGTGAAGTATTATACAGATTTACCTTCTGTGTAGTTAAGAGGGCAAGCTGGGAAATCTAGGGGACAGAAAAAGCCACCCCAACTGAATAGCTGTCAAAGTGATAATCCTTTTAGAGAATATGTTTGTTGTGTGCTGCTTATTTATACAGAGCCTGTGCCCCTGGTGAAACTTTTCAGTCCTCGTGAATTCAAATGGGTAAAGTTTTCGTTAACACAAATGAGCATGTTATATAACAAGATCCTGGGACTCTGAAAGTAGAATATTCCCTTGTATCACTATAAATGCCAGAATCTTAATAGAAATGGACTCTTCTTTTTGCTTTAATAAAGCATATAAATTAATGTTACACACTATTAATATTCTGCAGTAGGATTCCCATACAAAAAGACAAACTTACTTTTCTGTTCAGAATCTAGATTTATTAAAAAAAAAAAAACAAAAAAAAAACAAACAAAACCAAACAAACAAAAGAAACCCAAACAACCCACAAAAAAGCCCTTGCTTTTCTTCATGCAGCCACAAAGAGCCAATGTTACTGTAAACTTGGAGGTGAACTGTGCCACTAAGGAACAAATTCAGTACTGATGTGCACATAACACTGATTCTCAGTGACGAAGAACTTGTCTGTGCACACTGCTGTAGGCCTCCATTTTGACTGAAGCCCAGAGTTATTATTCTAATATTAAAAAGCCAGAACAAATCCTCCCCCTTAAGAAAATTGGTTGGAAGCATGTTCATCCCTGTATGTGCCCAAGGGGGAGAAAATGAGATTGAATTTGGCAGGGTGACTGCCCACTGCCTGTGACAGACATACTTAGAGTGAAGGTCTACCACTGCTCAGGAGGAGATCACCAGATTTATCATAGCTCATGTATAAGTGCCGCAGACTAGTCTGTAAGAATCAAGTCTTTCCTGGCAATGGGAGAAAAGTCTGAGACAAAACTCCTGTTCCTCTTCTAATGTCTAATATGCAAAGGCCCTTCTGGGATTAGGTTCTTTAATGTCTTCTGATTCTGCTGTTAATTTGGATAAGCACTTAACCTGTTTCAAGATTGTTTTTTGTAATGAGCACTTCCCAGCTATTTCATTCTAACAAAGTGGGATGAGAATAGTTGACATTTCCATTTTCCCATTCACAAAGAAGCTGCTTCCCACCAAGATGCAATCATTTTCTTTTACCTGCCTAGGAAATAACACTGCTGAAGTATCTCTGATGTAGGTGGTATGTTGCCTGCAAAAAATAGCTGAGGCATGGGCCTATTAGCCTGGCCATGCTTCACTAATGATTTCACTAATGCTTTACCCTCACATGATCGAACAGGGTTTCCCTCAGATGACTGGACAAATGAGAACAGATGATCAGCAGAGTTCATAAAAGTGAAATATCTGATAGCTCCACCCCTGTTGCTCTTGTGTTGTGGGTGAAACTGCATGTAGAGGGGTGAGGAGAAAGAGAAAGGGAGATGACCATAAAACAGCTCCTTAAAGCTATGCATCAGTGAGAAACTTGTTTCAAGTTGTGTACATTGCCATGGGCACGACTGCCAAAGTCTGCTTTCACCTATGCTGATAGAAATCTGGAACAGCACTATTTTCAGACAAGTAACTTCAATTTGTACAAGTAGAAGTGAGACCTGAATCTGTCCCTTCAGTAAGAAAAAAGAGTGAAAAAACAGAATGCAACCTAGTAAGACAAAGGGCATGAATCCCCCTATTCAGGTGCTTAAATGACTCATTTCTTAGCACAGACAGCTTCCCTTCCACACTGCAGAACTCTTTTCAGGTTCTTAGGAAAAATGTAGGCATTGTTTGTAGAGTCCGGCCTTTATTATTCTTTTAACCTAAATGATCATTTCACTTTTACCAGCTTATCCTGCACTGCTAAGAAAACAAGAAGCAATAAATCTTCTTCGAGGCTTCTTGGTGTGGGGTGAATAAGCAGCGCTGATGCTGATTCTTTAAAAAAACTCATTTCTTGTAACGTAAGCCCTGCTGAAGATGGTCATGTCAACTGATTAGACTTTTTACTTGGCCATATTGATTCTGTTCTACACCGATGAGGCCCATAATGCTGGCTAATGTTATTGACGAGCCATCAGTCCTGCAGAGACGTGTGGGGCTTGCAGCTCTCTCCGAACCACAAAAACCTATCCATGGACAATGATGGAGAGGAAGAGGAAGATGCAAGCAAAGCACTCAGGCTGCTTCATTCGGCCTATAATACATTAATGAAAGACATACACTCTGTGGGAAGAGACAGATGTGGCTCTCCAGAAGCCATTTATTTATAAAATAATTATGAACGCGCGGTCGAGTCATGGATTTTCATTACAGTGTGCATGTCTAACACTCTTTCTTTGTTCACGTTTTGCTCTAAATGAAATATAAAGGGAGAGTGATAGCAGCAGAGGCCTGGGGGAGGTTACTCTCTCCTTCCCTTTGCTACCTTTTTTTAAGCCTCAAGAACAGGTGCTGTCTGGATTTGTCAAAGTAATGCAAAGCTGTCCTGGGAGGCACACTTCAGTTGTAACCAGAGAGGTGACCTGTACAGAAGCATGGTAGAAGGCAGCATCCCAGCTCACTAAATGCTGGAACTTGTTTGAACAATGCAAGAGCATTGATACCAGCTGCTGCTTGGAGAGGAGTAAGTTTGATCTTGTGGACTGCTGAGTACAAGGCCTAAACTACTTAAATCTCCATTTCATTTCCTTTTTGTTTCCTTTTCTATTCTTCCTTTTATGCTCTGCCTTCTTGAAAGCCTAGGGTAGAGGCTTTGAAAGTTAGTCTGTCTTTTTCTGTCTCAAAAATGAGAAAAGTAGAATAGAGCTATGACCTAGTCATTCAATGACTTCTGATTCTTTAAGAGGAAGAAGACTGGGAAACTAGTAAGGAAGTCAATTATTGTATCACACCATTCAATTTCTGGAATAATAGATCCATTGTAAGCTGTACTATAGTAATAGCAAGATAGGTAAACATTAAGAACTTACAGCCAAGCGTTTGCTTTGTGTGCCTTCCTCGAGTAAAGCCATAGGATCAGACCATAGAAAAATACAGAGGATTTTCTGCTGGAAATATTAGTGTAAGTTCAAGTCTAGTCCTGTCTCTTTACAGTCTTCCATCCACTTTTCAAGATATCTATACTGTACAGGTTTTTAAAGAAAGACCTGTCTCCTCCTTCAGGCTGATTGGATCTAAAAGTACAAATATTACTTTGTTTACATCATGTCTATAGAAAAGCTAATAGCCCTCTCAGTATCCACCAATAATTAGCACCAATGATGCCAGGACAGGAAGCTGTATATCTGTGAGATAGAAAAAGTGCTATATAATAGTTAGATATTAATATTATTACTGGCAATCTGATAAGCAGATTACAGAAGAGTTCAGGCACAGTATACTGATCTGCTACCTGTCATACATGAGCCAAAGGTAATACCTGCAGTAAAAAATTAACAACACTAGTGGACAAAAAAGCAAAGAAGATGAAGTAACTTAGCCATTTTTAAAAAAATCGAGAGTTCACAATTAGTCTCTAATGAAAGGACAAAATAACACTGGGTGTGAGGTTACATTAGAAACATGATAGTCCATTCTCAGTGAAAGGTTTGCAAACCCATGCCTGCTTACAATTTGTACAAGAGACCAGGGTGGGAAGGTGGGTGAATTAACAAGGCTCAGTAATGTGATAAAAGACTTGCAGAATCTTTTTTTTTTTTTTTGCAAAGTTCAAAAAATGGATGAGTTTTGCAGAGCGCAGCTGCAGTGATCTATATATATTATTACAAACAAGATAATAGTGTTCATAAGCAGAGATGAAAGTGAACAGGAGCTGGCAAAATAAATGTTAGCTGAAACTGAATCCCACTAACCTCCTGTGGAACATTTGTGATATTAACCCCCTGCACACCCGCAGCAGAGCATTCACACTGGGAGGCTGAGCGCAAAGCTTGGTGATGTTTAATTTTAATTTAACACAGCTTATCCAGGAGAGACCATACAGCTCTGTGGCATGACTGAAAGGCTATTGAAGAGAGTGTTTGTGCATGTGTGCGAGTGCGTGCACGTAAAATTGCTGCCAAAACAAGGTGTCAAAACAAAGTGAGCTGGTTTTAGGCCTATGATAAAGCAAATGGTTATGTTCTGGACCACATTACGTTGGTGTAAATCCAGACAAAACTCATTTCATAGCAGTGGGTTTGTTCTGTTCTTTGAGCTCAGAATTTGGCTCTTTCTCATGCTCTCACATGGCCTTTTCTTTTGTGTATTGCCATAGCCTTCCTTTTGAACATGAGATATCCCAAGACATTAAAAATAATTTTTAAACCTTAAAACTAACAAAAAAATACCCAACCAACTGACCAAACAAACAAACAAAAAAAAAAACCCACGTCACTCAAATGCTACTATATTTAGTATTTTATATTGTTTCCATTTGACTGTTTTAGGGTTGTAGCCACATATCCATTGGTATATGGAATTGATCTCAGAAAAATCAAGTCTGCAGCATTCAGAAAGATGTCCTCTTTCCGTCCCTTACTAGGAGACTACCTATTAATTAACCATCTTGTGTTTACAGCTACCATGAACTAAATCTGGACCTTACTGAAACCAATGGAAATGCACTAGTACCAGATTTTCACTGTGTAACTGTCAAACATTCTGACTGAAGCATATTCCCTGTTAATTTAACCAATTCTAGGCATCACTGAAGCCTAATTTCTTGTGAATCTCTGAGGTAATTAAATTATTCTCTTCTGACCCTCCAGAGTACTTCCTTTAGAAGCTCAAGAGATTAAAAAGTAGCCTATTATTATGCAAAAGTAAGTAAATCCAGCACACAGATTCTTTAATTTCTTCAGCTGCTCTTTGCAGTTCCCTTTTGTGACAAACTGGTGATTTTTGACACAAGAAAGCTTAGAAGTAAAGAGTAAGTAGACACTATTCACTGAGAAAACAGTCTCACATGCAGAGTGTGGATGAGCTTCCTTTAAGAAGAAATTTCTCTGACAAAGCAAGAAAAAAATACTGCCCATTTCACAACTCACTATCAGCACCATATGATGTGATGCGATGTGATGTGATGGTCTGAGTTTGCGAACAAAGATTTGGGAAGGGCTTTACCCACGCTTACTATAAGTATGCTAATGACTAAAAAGGCACCATATATGCAAACTGCAACATACGATTCCATCAGCTGTAAGTGGTAAAACCCAATTTACTATTTTGGTTTGGCAGATCCTGACAAAGGAGGTGTAAACATGGGTTCCCATATGAGTAATTACAGCAAAGTTTGTGATATTCCTCACTTTCTGCTCTGTCATACCCAGACTTGAGAAGAGAACAGCATTTCTAGCTCTGTAGAAGATGACTGGTATTTGCTAGAGTAAGAACTACAACCACATAGAAATACTAAATATTCTGTTCCTTTGAGTTCTTTTCTGTTGCTTAAATTTCCTTATTATCTTTCATTTTTGGGACTACTGTGTCCCAAACTTAGCTCCACTGTCACCACGGTAGGCATACTCCTGAATTGACTGCCTGCATGTAAAATTAATAATCTGTCAATCATTTTTTATGTTTCATTTTTTGCTCTAACTTTTCTTACAGGTTCCTTTGGAACTGATGAGACCTTCACCCTTCCTCTCTTGTTCCATGATTTGGGAAAATCACTACTCACCAGCCTCAGCCCAAGCAAAATCTTTGATGATGGAAGAAAAAGAACTATTCTTGGGAGCAGTACATTCCATGGACTGGCGATGCAGAGACTTCTCATTACTTGTGCAAAGATCATGTAGTGAAAATGCATCAATAAATATAGTTCACTGTCATTAGTTGTGCACTCCTGGCTGAGTTCCATTTAGCCCCATTTACTAATCCTCTGTATAGCATATTTCAGCTCAGGAAATCTTCAGCATTCTTACAGGAGGCTGTATGGTATCAAATAGATTACTATTCATGTACCTTTCACCTTCTGCCCAGTAGCAGTCAGTCTGAAACAACAGAGTCCTGTGCTAATACAGAGTAGCATCTTTTGTTGATGCTATGCATAAGAGCTTCTTTAGTGGACTTTTTGCAGGCATGGGGGAATAGGACAAAAAGAATCACAGATTGAATACAATAAGATTTTCTCATTATATTGTAATTTTGCAGACAGTTCAATTTCGAGCACGTGGCATTAGAGGAAGAACTCCTGGGCACTCACTTGAGAACCTAAATCAAGGGTATTTTAATTTGCAATCCCTGCTTCCTTTTCACAACGAGACACAGGACAATAAGAAGTGAACATATTTCTCTTGCAAGTTAACTCAACATGCAATATGCAGAAGATCACTCAGGCACACTCAGTGCTAGCAATCCACAGTTTATTGATTTCACCCTATCACTGCTTACATTTTTTATTATTTAATTTTCTTTCTTTATTTGCTCATTAGTTCAAGAAATGGAGGGAAGGGGGTGGGAGTGTTAGAAAATGTCATCGTTTTTAGGTTGCATTGGAAGAGGAAAATCAGAGGCATTGGCAAATAACAATCTGAGTAGGCAATAACTGTCCAAACTTGTTCTAGATGATTTGCCCCAGTCCCCACAGCACACCAGGATATGGCCAGCAATGCAGCCCTCTGTTGAGGTTACTTTTCTAGCCAGTTATTTCTTGTCTTGCCTATACAGGTTTTTGCTGTGGAGATATCATTCTTGCACCTTAGACAGGCCATAGCCAAGTTATGAAAGAGGTACTTGAGAGACAATCCCCACTGAGTAACTAAGAAATACATCCTTCCTCTTCCCTGTCAGCAGGACAATTGCCATTGTATCTCTTTTCAACTTTAAATGTTTGTAAGCAGCACATAGCAAGAGCTTCTAAGGAATTAACAGATGTGTAATTGTTCAGAGATTATGGTTAATAATAAAAAGCAGATTTTTTTTCCCCCTTGTGCTATTTAAAGGAACTAACAAGGGTGGTAGCTATCATAATTAAAGAAGCCTTATCCAGGGCATGGAACTGCAGCAGTGTCTTTTTCAGAGACCTGTTTAATTTCTCTTTTTCACTCTGTTTCAAACCTCCTCACCTTCTCAATATTGTTACCGCATGGTTTTGAGTCTGCAGAGCTTGGCTGAGAGTAGTGCTGGGAAATCTGCTCAGAATGAACAACTGATTTCCAACATAATAAGTAAATGAACACAAATTTAACTTCATGGCATTCAATATTAACTACTTTCTAATGCTGAAATATTGGCCTGAAGCCATTTCTGCAGTGTGCAGAGAATGGTTAGTCAGCAGCTAAGCACAACTTTCCTTAACCACTATGCTATCAAAGGGAAAGTGGGCAAAGATTGGGAATTTTAATGAACAAATGGCATTCCTACAGTTTGCAGTTCAAAGCTAAGTAAATAATGAATAGCTTGAATGCAAATTACCCCTAATTAACTTTGCTAAGTCTGTTTTTAATAAGATAGATATGAAAGAATCACTGAGACTATAATATAATACACATACCGCAAACATTGAAGCAGTGATTTTTTTCAGAGGGTGGTAAGTGGAAGAAATGAGAGTTTTTCAGTGTCTTGGATAGCAATGTCTAAGTGAGAGTTTGAGAAACAAAGCATTAGCGCCTGCTGAATTCAGGAAGCAGAGGTGTCCATGACTGCAGCCCATGCAACATCATACTTACACAGATGCTCCCCACAACCCCTTGAGAAAAAGAGAAGGAGGGGAGAAAGTGTGCTGAACTCAGGAAGAGAGGTTACATCTCATACTGAAAAGATTCTGCTAAATCCCCAGGAAGAGAGGCTGCACCTCACTCTGAAAAGATTTTGCTAAGTCCCCAGTCCTCAGGATTTAGGACAGTAGAGCCCACATCGGAGGCAGAATTAGGAGAAAGCTCAGTAGATACTAACACAAGCCTAAGGCCTGTCTTTCATATCTCCACCAACTTCAGTAAACGTTGGGTGTGCAAGGAATGCAAGATAAGGCCCTGAAGGCACAACTTAATACAAACAAAATAATTTGAGGAAGAACACCCACAGAGCGGGGAGTAGTCCAGCACCTGGCATGCCTCACAGAAAGGTGGGTTTTCAGAAGTTTTCTGAAGCAGGGAATGGTGTATATCCAAACATATTAACAGGACAGCATGAAAGAGAATAGCTCAAATTAGATTATATCTATGCTAGAAATCAAATTAATATTGTAACTTTACAGACTCTATTTGCTGAGAAATCGGCGTCAAGCCCCAGCATTTTTATGGAACCAGTGCACACACTGGGCTTCAGGTACTCTTGCTGATTTCAGTGAAAGTATGAATATACTGGCAAATAGAAAAATAGTCCAGACAAGAAGTACTTTGGAGTTGGGAGTCAGGCAGTTGTCTCTATTCACACAGGAGAACAGATGGTTCTGAGTGTTACACATGTCTGATCTCCACTGTTCTTTATTTAGGAATTACCACTTGAACTCTGAGCATGAGGCAAGTATGTTTGTAGAGAACTGTGATTATGTACAGCTCTGCATGAGTGCTAGCTATGAATCTGATGATTACTATTGTGTTTATGGTATGCACTAATGACAAATATAATCCATTAAAGTGTACATTTCACAATGAAATTACAAATCAAAAATAAATACACAATACGGTTGTATTAATCTTGAGGGGAAAATCTGTTTATGGAATTTACTGACTTTTGAGTGCTTGGTTTCAATACCTTACTGTTGGAATAATAATAATATTCCTTCAGGAACCTCAATACCTTTTCTTGGTTTAAAAGAAAGAAAAATATTTCTCATCTCATCTAGCTGGTAAATTCTGTGTGTCCCATAATCCAGAAGCCCCAGGTTGAATTAAAACACTGAACCCCGGGTTCAGGCCTGCCTGGTGAACATGACCCATGCTGTTCTTACATACTTGAAATCTTTTCAAACCCACATTCTCCAAAGAGATGCAAATACGTAATTCCCTTCATTCTAACTGCTGCAGAATCTCCCTGCATTTTGACAACATTTCTCTCCAGAGCAACATCACACTGCTGATGAACATCTTGGTTTTCTATGTTCTGATTGATAGATTTTAAGTACTGATATTATTCCTTTCTTTATTTTCTCTAATGAGGCAAATTTTTCTTTTCTTGCATTTTTCTGCCGGATTACTGTGGTCCAAAATCCATAATCATTTAGGGTTTTAACCCTAAACAAAAACAAGACTCTCAAATGTAAAACAAACCAGCCAGGTTTGATGGCTATGTGGAAATACTCTCAGATCTGAGTTGCTATGCCAAAAGCCTGGACTCCACATTTTCTTTTTTGTCTGCTATTCAGGGCAAAATGAGTCAATAAAAGCACTTGGGACTAGGAAAGATAATACTTCATGTTTGCTCTATAATGACCTCTCCAGGTGATCAAGAAATATCCCACACTTAGTTATGCTCAGCAAGCACAGAACTTTTTCATGTATCAGAAAACATATCCAAAGGGACTTAAAACTTGAGCACAAACATATTGGAGGATCCTTTCCCACCCTCACAGACAAAAGTCAAACTAAAGGCCCAAGAGAGTTGAGAAGAGCAGTAAAGAAAAAAAAAAAAATAAAAAAAAATAAAAAAAGAAATAAAAAATTACCAACGAAAAGCAATGGCTTTGAAAAAAGACTTCAGAGAGATTTCTTTTTCTCTGAGAGAGGAGCACATCTGGCTTAGGGTGAAAAGAGAAGTGGTGTCATCTGGGCAAAAATAAAACCATGCTCCTCAAATGTGTCCTTAAAAAAATAAAAGGAGGGAGGAAAAATAAAAAAGAATAATCATGCAAGGAAGGGAAAGCAAGTTCAGGGAAAAACAAAATCTTGTAATGTTTTAGGAGATCTTATTAGAGTGAAAATTAAGTGTCATGCAGAGCTTTGCTTCAGTCCTGATGTCTTTTATTCAAAGAGCCATCACCCTGTAAACCCACTTTAACAACTCCCTTCAGATGAAATATAAAAATTAAAGACATTTACAACACAGCTTAGTAGCAGATGTAGTCTTACTGTGGGGGTTTAGATCAAATGGTGATGTAACTCCACCAAAAGGGGTTATAGCTCTTATGAAAAAAACTCTCACCAGAAAAAACCACCTTGGATATCTGACAAAATGTGGGGTTCTATTTTTGCTTTGAATTCCATTTCCCATTGTCAGATGGGCTTGACTTTTAATTTACCTCTTTAAGATGGAAAAAAAAAGCAAAGCAATTTTGTTGCTGGATAGTTTCCCTGTTTCATAATCTTTCTCCAGCTCTGTGCACTGGTGTAGCATAAGCAGCAGGGCATCTGCTGAGTGCAGGGTATGAAGCAGAGGTAGGTGGGAGTTTATGGGGCACTTGCTGTAAGACAAACCTCATCAGGATTGCCCTCACTGGTCAGAACAATTTAGTAGATCAAAACAGTCCCTGTGTATTTCTTTTTATTTTCCTCATAAGGAAGTCTTTTTCAGTAAAAGCACTCAAAAAAAAGTATTAACATTCTGCACTAATCTGTGTTAAATCAGGCAATTTTGAGTGGTGGCTCTCTAACATGGTTCTGTGATGTAATTGCCCACAGCACTGTTATTTTCAGACTAGTGGGCTTAGTGCTGTTTGCATATAGTATCTGGTACCTAAAGTTTGCTTCTGTCAAGGTCAACTTTGTTGTCTCCAACTCTTGGTTGAGCTAAGATGTGACTGCTTGATACAGATGATTTTCCATGGCAAATTGGCAACTGCTACAGGACACAGAGGAACTTAGAAAACTGAGCAATCATTCTTTTCTGACTGATGAGTTTTGTGGATGATTATGCAATAATAACTGCATTTTCTGTCTATGACATTCATAAAGCCATGGTTGAAGGCCAACAAGTATCTGTCTATGCTGCAAAACACACTGAGAGGCTTTCTGCTAGGTGGAATTGTTTTTAAAGTACATACCCATAAAGATAAAAGGATTGGGAGTGGACTTGCTACTGGGGAGAGTTTTTTGAATATCTCACAAATACGTGCAAAAGTCTGGTGTTGGTCATTTTCTTAACAAGAACCTTGCAGAGGTAAAACCTGTGGGAAAAAACGATTTCTCAAAATTGATATCGTGGGTACCTCTCCAAAATAGTATGAAAAGGAGAAGACATAAAACACTGGCAGGGGGAAGGAAAGGAAAAACACTGGGTCTGATATCATTTCTTTCTTTGTGTGTGGTAAGATAACTTGTTTTTCCTTCATGATCAATGAGTAGGATCCTCAACTACAGAATCTCTTGCTGTCTTATTTCTCCGACTGTTCATTTCCATTTTGCTCACGTGCTAACACCCATATTAGATTTGAGTGTGTGTGTGCACACATGCTCACTTTTTGAGAGGTGTGTGTTATAGAAATAAGCAAGATATCCAGCTTGTTTGCTTGAGAGTTGTCCCTGGTCTGAGTTAGGGCCCGGTGACATGTCAGCACAGAATCTTAGCTCCAGTAAGCCAGGAGGCTCACTTTTGCACCCAGGCTAAACCAAGTTTTGTGCAGCTCGGAGGTGGAGGAAAGAAAATTGCCTCTACCGTATTTGTAGTTCTCACACCCCAGCAGCTGGTTAGGAGCCAGTTCAGCCCACAACGCAATTAAGGGCAACCTTGGGGCTGCTTTAACAAACAATAGCCCCCAAGGATTATGCCACAGTGCACACCCCTCTCCTCCCCACCTCCTGGCCATATCCCTGAGATGTCCCCTATGCCAAGAGCTGGGAAAATTCTTCAGGGAAATTCTCAGATGGCTTGTTAAGCTAGTTTTATGGTCCCTTTGCTATCCTGAGACCCAGACCATTACTGATAATTTTCCTATTGTAAATATACTATTTTGCTATTCAGAGTGCTTAGCAAGTTTAAAGAAGATGGCAGTTCGTTCAGATACATTATAAGCAGAACAGTGAAGCTGCATTTAGTTCAGGTATGACTATCAACTTGGACAATGGCCATTTGTATGACAAAGATAAATATCATTTGGTCTATTGCTGTGCAATTGTTGTAGCTGATAGAACTAGATGATCTTGCAGTTCTTTCCAACCCTAACTGTTCTATAATCCTATGATAGGGATATGTCTTAATTTAACAGGCTAACAAGTCCATTTAAGTATTAATATCCTTACACTCACCAGGAAAGTAAAGATAGCCATAAGGAAAGATAGTTGCCGCTAAATCCTGCAGTTCTTGTGGATGAAGCCATCCATGTTAGGTGAAATATGTCTAGTACTGTTCTACCTGCTCAGAGTGCTGGCTACTATGACCAGACTGAGTCTGTGCCCCAAGAAATTCTAATCCTCTCACTCAAACACTGAAAACACAGAATTTCCATGAAGCCCCAGTAATGATAAATCTCACAACAGGTGTGGAAGTTTATGTTGTCAGGTGTGGGACATGAGAAATTAAGAAGGCAATCTATGAAAATAACACTTTTCTTACTCTTTTAGTTAGGATAATGCTCTAATACATTGTTTCAGGTTGATTTAGACTCCATCTCCCCATGTGTTCTAGTCCAGCATCTAATACAACCAGGCCCTAACAGCAGTAACAGAGCAATGACCTTTAGCCAAACCCGGAGAAAAAGGAGTTTTGGTAAACACCTGCACCAAAATAATACTGTCCATAAAGCATCTGATGTCAGAGATGTTGAAAATTCCCTTGCCTTAGAGGAAAAAGTATGAAAGGGAGAGTTTCTGTGAGGCAAAAAGTTCTTTGTTCCCAAACCAGAATATACCACAAGAGAAAGGAAAGGGTTATCTGTTGCTCCTCATTTATCTAAACAAATACTTCATGGAGTTGCTCTCACTTCATGTACAAATAGTAGACTTGAAAACTCAGATAAGGGCAGGAGAACAAAAGTTAATTCCAGGTTCTACCCCTGGCTCCTATTACAATCACCAAGCAATTTGTCCTCAGTTTCCCCACATATATAAACAGGGATGACAATTATCTCCACAGCTCACAGAGCTGATCTTTTAATGCTTGTGAATGTTGTGACAGGCTTAAGTGAAGCACCCAGAAACACTCAAGGTGACGATCATCTATTCCAGGTTTCAAAACTAAGAAGCTCTAAGTGCAACAAGAAGCTCTAAGTGCAACATCTATATGGTGTGAGGGTTCTTCACTGTGCTTCCACTACATGGTGGCAAAGAATGAGTTCACAGTGATTTAAATGCTCTGCTTGATCTCTCAGCTTGTTCTTAAGACAGCCTGGCTCCTCTCTGTGGGTTTAAGTGGTGAATTTATTCAAAAATAAAGGAGGAATGAAGAAGGGGTTTGATATGTTTGTGTATTACACCATGGCAAGCACAGCATTCATCTCCCCCATTCCAAACTTCACTGAATTTAAGATTAAGCACCAGTGGTAAGTGCTGTGTTTTCATTCTTCTTGTATTTAGACAAATGTGCTTTGTCGATGAAGCATCCCTCCCTCACCCCATCTGTTCCAATAAGCTGTGATGTGCATGGGTCTCTGGGGGCCATCACCGGAGTATGCTTTACTTGGTACCCTAAGAAGGAGCAGCTGCAATTCCTCTGTGCAACATGGCAGGGTTTGTAATTGTAAAAACTGCAGTGTTCAACTGACAGTGCCTATGGCACATCTGTGCCTGAAGAGAATGCATCAGTTTCCAAACCCTATAACATCCAAAGGCTCTTGGAGGTCTGGGAGGCACAGTTCAAGCCTCTGACAATTTCATTTGCTTATCTGCCCACTGGTGGGATCAGCTTTTCAGCCCCTGGGAGAAGTTTTTAAAGAGTGGCCAAAATTATTAGCTCTATATCTAGTCACTCCTAGCCCCCAGGCAATATGCCTTTTCCACCCTTTCTTCAACAGCTTTCAATTATTACCAAAAAAGCAGAGGAGTGCTCGGCAATGGAATGCATCTGTAAATAAAATGGTATTAACTGCAGAAGCCCAGGCCTTGGAGCCCACCCAAACACATAAAGTTTGTGTAGAAGTGGACAGGAGGGATGTGCTTAGAAATAAAAATAATTAAAAAAATATACAAAAAATAAACACAAAACAAAACAAACAAACAAAAAAATCAAACAAAAACACACACACACCATCATCAAAACAACAAAACAAAAAAAAACCCTAAAACTAAAAAAACCCAAAGCCAACAAAAAACCTTGGAGAAAACTTCAAGATGAGATCTGTTTCTTGCTTTTCTTTCATTTTGATGGAGATTTCCAAGACATCCAAATCTGAAATATGGGTTTATGTCCTTCTGGACAGGAAAGGACACTGGCAGGGGTGAGAACAGGTGTCTGACAGCATGAAAAGTAAATGGTGGGCTTTGTTCTGACTATACAGACATACTTGTGACTGTAACATGCAAATACTCTAACTGAAGCAGTACTTGCCTTCTTGGTCTTCTAGATTCGCCAAAAGATCCAGGTCATCAAGAAAGTACCAGGCACTGGAGACTGATCTTTTTCTTGCTTTCTCATCAGTAAGAACTGGAGCCTGCTCAGCTTGCCAGGTGTTACATTCAACAAGGTCTGGCCATGTATGTTGTGTCAAGTGGAATTGTTTAAGAGATGAAGAATATTAAAGCTCTTACCTAGTACTGGAGCAGTGTTTGTCATTGCAGATCTGTAGTCCTTGAATGTAGCATCCAAATTTTGAGCTCTGTGTAAGAGCTGACACCATCACTATAAGCCACTTAATTTTCCAGACTTATTTCTCCTCATTTTCTTCATTAAAACAGCAAAGAACAGTTAATACACTTATTCTCTGAGAACAGGATACATATTTTACTGATGAGGTTTTAAGGAGAAGCAGATGGATGCCACTGCATATCACATAACTAAAAAGTCAGAATTCAGTCTCTGCCATGATTAGAGAGAAGGGTGAAAAGTAAGGAAAAGGAATAGATAGAGAGCAATGAAAGGTGGTAGAACATCCCTACCTCCCCAGATCAGACACTAATGTGTTAATGTATTCTCTCTGAACATATGATACCAAATGGAGGTGCATGAACCTCAACCCTGATAACTCAGTGGATAGCAAAAAGCTGAGTATTTGAGACTCCTGCAACAATTTCAGCACATCTCTAGACACAGCCAGAAGCAATAAATTGTGAAAGAATTTTTATTTATTTCTTCATTTTAAGATTAGGTACCTATTTTAGTAGTTAGCACATTGTTTTTAGCACTTGGAGACACTGGCTTGAACCGCAACACTATATTCATTCCCTGTCATTTATTTGATTAGTGATCTTTAAAAGGCAGACATATCAGCCATGGGTACAAAAAGAAAACTTGCACCCACACAAGAAAATGAATATGCCTCAAAGAATAGTAACAAGGGTGCAACAAGTGAATCATTTGCCCTGGGAACCTTTCCAAGTGAAGCACAAAATGGAGGCAAACATATTGGACAGGCTGCAGCTGCTGCTTTTGCCACCCAGGAGGAGTAATTCTTCATCGAGAATATGATTAGAGAAAGGCTATAAAGGAAAAGCAGCCACAAAGTTGGAGACTGGAAGAGGGCCGCTTTGGGCAGTAAAGTGTCTTTGTGGGCCTCTGAGATCCCACTGAAAAACTGTTTCAGGTTTGTAGCTGTGCACGGGTATGCATCAGTCAAACATGCACTCAAGCTCATAATCTCTCTTCTTCCGTTACTGAACTTGGACATTCTGAAATTAATCCTTCTCCCAGTGCACTATAGTAGGACAAGTGACAAATAGTATCCACAGCTCTGGAGCTGAACAGTGCACAGGTAAGAGACACAGTCCATTAAGAGCTCCCTATTTTTGTAGGTGTACAAGCAAAGGTTCCTACCATATTTGTAGCTGAAAATGTAACCTGTATGACAAAAATATCACAACAATCATCCAGAGAAGAGAGGATCCTGCCACTAACTTTGAAGCTGGAGCCAGAGGTGGGCAGGACAATGAGTCTGACCTGTTCAGAAATGGCTCTAGAGTAGCCAGCAAAACCACAATGGACTGACACTTGTAAAGCCAAATATTTCAGAGGTTTGCATCAGCATATGATCCCAGTGGAGAAACAGTGGTTTGCAGTATGTCACACAGGCCTGAGTCCCCACACACCTTACCCCCTGTGATAGTGCTCTTTACCAACACTCTTTTCCCCATTTTCACCAAGGCTAAATATTTGCCAACCTCTAACGAAATAAAAGTACACACAAAAATGAGGTGAGTGGAGCTGTTAGTTCAGATGCTGCTATTTGAAAGCTCACATAGCTCTGGGGAAATAAGTACTGAGTA
Organism: Agapornis roseicollis; assembly: GCA_002631895.1. Lineage (NCBI taxonomy): Eukaryota > Metazoa > Chordata > Aves > Psittaciformes > Psittacidae > Agapornis > Agapornis roseicollis. The sequence continues at coordinate 22,607 of NDXB01002839.1, forward strand.
TGTAATCCCAGCAATGACACTAAAGGTAAATGGATTTGGGGATTTTTGTCATGTACTGTGGTAGCAATAACAGCAGTGGCAGGGCATTTGTATCCCCACATCACATCTGGTGAAAATATTTCATCTGGAAAGCATGGCTTTTATCACATAATTTGGTCCCATTATTTTAGTGGCTAACATTTCACACTGCTTGTGATCCTCACCTGAGACATGGCTACAAGGTGTCACTCCATTCCAGATTCAGGAAGCTTGGGATATAAATTGAAGCCAATACATCCACTATCAGAGAAACATGTATTATTATTAAAGCTCATTCATCACACACTGAAGTAAATACCTTGCATGGGGGAATTGGAATCATTCTCAGTGAACTAGATCCATCACCTTCTAAATCAGGTACATCAGCTAGTGAATCAAATGCATCACCTTTGAATTAGATGGACTCCCAGTTGAATTAGATGCATCACCTATTGAATCAAATACATTACGATTGAATCAAAAACTGTACGTCACCCAGTAAATCATGTAAATATTACCCACACTGAACATTGAACAGCTGCATCACCAATAAGTTTAACAGATGACATGTTAAAGCTGCTATAACATTTAAACAATTACCATAAGGGCCAAATTCAATATATCAGTCACCAGTCCTGGTAGATCAACTTTTCAGAGCCAGCAAAAACACCGTAAAGAAGTTCTGACTTTTTCTAATATGTTAAACTTACAAATGAGTAGGCAAACCAGAAGGAATGAGAAGAAAAACAAAGTGCAATTCTGCAATATTGCCAGTGTAGCTTACAGCAACCATGAGATGCTGACATGTCAAGGCTTAAGGTACCATAATTGTTCCACAACAACTTTCATTGCTGTGTCACATGGCTTAGAAAGAACTAAAACCACTGTTTAAAGCAGTGACTACCTTCCATCTGTCATAACATTTTCAGGCTTGCCAGCACCCTAAGGATTGAAAAAGTAACCACTAAATGCAGGGGGTTATTCTTTTATTTATTCATTCACAAAAACCGTATCCCAAGGGAAGGCAAAGATTCAAAGGGTAGACCAGGTGAAAAGGGACAACATAAAATTAACTGTTCTTTGATAGTTGGGAGTTCAGCCAAATTCAGACCTCAAAAGATATAATCTTTTAATAATTATAATGTTTTCAAATGTCTTGCAACTTTTAAAAAATGGACCTTATAATTTCTTGTATTTTTTTCATTGCTTCTTCTCTGGAAGTCCAAGCAGGGGGAAGACATAAAAATATTACACCTCCTGGCTCCTGGCCCTCTGATAAGAGCCTGGATAATCCAATTTTACAGGTTGGCAAAATGAAAAAGTTCTTGTGAATCCTTTCTTTCCATTTTTTCCACCCTCCTTTACATTGCACAGTCATACATTGAATGCATCAGAGTTAGATGGAAGAATTGTTGATTTTGCCACTGACTGACACATTCTGGCAGAGGACCATACTTCTTTATCTGCCCCAAGTTATGTGAAATGCTGGAACTCTTGCTAGCCCTTGCAGGAACATGATTAAGATGCATTTCCAGTCATGTATAAATAGTGAAGAACAGATGACAGATACATTCATGAGCACTGCACCAGCATTGCTCCAAATGAACGAGAGCTGAGTCTGTGCTAAGCTGTCCTCTAATTTAGAGGAGCTTCTTGCTGCTTCTTTTTGGCTGAGAAGCCCATGCAGAAGAAGCACAATAAGACTGGAATTAGGACTGGGTATAGATAAAGTCTTGGTGGAGGCTGGGTTAGTAAAAAGCAGAGGGAAGAAACAGAAGGACACTTCACTAAGGATTAAAATAGATGCTGTTACTAGAATATTAAAATCCTTTGGTTCTGGTAACCAATATCAGCAGCTTGTTTGTCTATTCTCTGGGAGAGGGTGAAGAAAATACAAATTAAGAGAATATGTGCTGAGCTGGAGAGAAGCTGATCTGCAAGACTAACTGCAGGCTGTCTGCAGTGGTCATTTTTACCCAACAAAAGCATCACCATCAATGGAGGTTTACTGACAGTGAGGCAGTGTGAGCATTCCCTTCCCACTGTAAGTGACACCCAGGGTAACAGTAGAAAGACTGCTTGAGTTAGGTGCATGTAAGTGAGCAAAGTGTGTTTTCTGAACGTACACAACATTTATCATCCTTCAGACAATTTAAACTAGGCTCACTGTATCTTGCTTTCCCAAGCATTGGCATAATTAATAAAAAGGAAAGTATAATACTGTCCTCACAAAAATCCTCCTTAGAAGTCCTTAATGAGAATAGCTTGCCTTTCCAATCCTTTGTCAACCTTCGAACAATAATAGTAAGGAGGTATCAGGAACAAGACATATGCATTGCAGTGCCCAGTGGTCTGTAACAGACAGAAGCAGCATGCTCTACTCCTTAACCTTTGAAATAGTCTGGGGTTTTTTTGAGTGGCTGGTTGTTCCACCTTTTTTCTCCCAGGTTCCCAGGGCTGCAGAAGGGGAGAACGGGAATCAGTCAGCCAGTCAGTCCAATTACAGCACACAGAGACTATTCCTGTCTTTCATGAAGGGCATGAGTGAGGAATGAAAAAGAAAAACCCTCATTTGTGCGACAAGAGAAAAAGAGAATGAGACTATAGCAGCACATGCCTCTGAAAGTGTCCTGCACAAGAGGGGTGAGCCTCTATGCATTGTTTCCCTTGATGGAGAGAAAGCATATCTCATATTCCTCTTTTGATGTATTTTATGCAAATGTATTCCCTGACTAAACTTTTGCTCTTTGTACCTGTAGGGCCATAACAGGCATTCATGGGCAAATCAAGTTCTAGCAGCTTACTGTGGGACCGCCCTGGCTGGCTGTGTCATCCCTGCCACTGGGGTTAGTCTCACTGCGGAGTCAGCAACATGGACAAAACAGGGGGTGCACCAATGCCTCAGCTGCTCCAGTTCACAGCTTGGCGGTTTAAATTAATACACCAGACATGGACTGGAGCACCTGAGGTATGTGCACACATCCCTGCAGCTGGAGGGGGTGATTATCTTTTAAACTACAGCAAGTAGGTTTATGAGATGGTATCTGTCAGAGTGATTATTATAGCACTTGATTAGCTTCTCGTCTACACAAGCAGGCCACCAGCAACCTGCCCAGGTATTGTCTGTTCCCAGCCCTTGAAGCTATAACCCATGGGAGATACTATAGTACCTCCTCTACGAGTAATTGTTTCACAGAGATGTTTGCTTTGCAGTATATGCTGTGTTGGATTCAATACGGAGATGATTTAGTAGATGATCTCCTTGTCTAATTCACAAGGCAAACCCTCTGTTTCAAAGGGTGACTTACAGCGCTGGAGTCAATAGATGATGTTTCTGATTTAGAAGGCAAGCTTGATGCTTCAGTATGAAATACTGTGTATCCACTGCAATTCCTTGTGCAATGCATTTACTTAAGTGCATGGACATATATGTGTGTATGCCTTTTGGGATGTGGGGCTTGGAATACAGATGGACCACATTCAGTTTGAATAGTTAATAGTCCTTCATGACTGCACCATATAGAATCTTTGTTAGGAAATGAAAACTAGGAGGCAAGACACTGAAAGGACATGGAGGATTAGTCCAGGCTTGAGGAAACACAGTGGTTTTGTTAGCAAGGTCGATATCACTTGACATAGACACTGCACTGAAAAGAACTTTAGAAAGATGATGGCTGTACCATCAGTGTTGAGTCCATTTCATCCAGGCAAGAATGAGTTTGTCTTTCAGCTCAAAACCCACAGAACTCAACTGTATCCAAAGATACTTCTGTCTGTGAAACCCAGTGCGAACACAGAGACTTGAATAAAACTGATCAGTAGAAATAAATCCTGTTTATAAGAACATATGCATGCTGGGGCTGTGTCAGGGTGGCTCATATGCTGATGATGATTTGCATGCAGAAGATAGCTAAGTACAGCTAGTACAGACATGTTCTCACAGCAGCAAAAGGGTGGATTGTGGTAGATGTTCAGGAAAGTAGAACCCAGAGGATTCTTCTACCAGTGAACATCTGGGCTACACTTTGAAATGGGAGATCAAGAAAAGCATAGTATAAACATGATTTTTAGGGTCTGGCAGCTCTTGTCAGATGAGAATTCTTCTTGTGGCTGTGAGCAACTCAGTTTTTGGTTTGGTGTTGGTTTGTTTTTTTTTTTTTTGGTTTTACTCTTTTCTCTCTATGGGATGTTGTAGACTGAGGCTTTATGGTATTTCATGGACCAAAGACTTTCTAACATAATTCAGTGTCAGGGAGAATCCAAAGCTAGCAATGGTGAAAACAGTGATGCGAAACAAGCAGGACTTGGCCTCCAGCAAAACATCTGTAAATGATGTGGTAAGATCCGCATGCTAATCTCTTTTTACCAATGAGAACTGTGTAGTTAGTCCAGATTTACATGGGGAAAAATTTGGAGAAGCCTTTCCCTTACTGAGCTGCTCTGAGTTTATCCCAGGAGAGTTAAGTAAAGATTATCATCATGTACACGCTATGGAAGGCCTGCAAATTAAAACAGAAACACTATGCTTCTACAACTATCTTACAGCATTCCCCATTCTCTAATGCTCCTTTGTTGCTATACACCTTTCTTGGTTTTATTGAGCGATTATGTGATTTATAGGACAAATGCCACTGCATTTGTAGCACTGTACTTAGTGATTACCAAAAAAAAAAAAAGGTAAACATTTACTTTCTTTCCTTACTTCCCCTTTATGTGCAGGCACCCCCAGGAGAAGAGATGTGGAAATCTAAAAAAGTCCTCTTGACATTATACTGCTTGTTTCTTCTTAGTAGTGTTTCTCTAAATGGGATCAGCCATCACTTCCTATTAGTACAACCAGCCTTTTCAGCGATGACATTACACAACGGGCAAGACTGTGATTACTTAGAGTCATAAGACTGGTCTTGTGAATATACTCCTGCGTCCTACTGCGTTCTAAGGGGAGAGTAGTTTTGCTTTGCAAAACTACTGCAAAGATTTGAAATCTCAAGTGGGTGTGGAATGGTGTACAGCTGCTCTCAGTCCTTTAGTATCCTTTCTGGCATTATCCACCAGTCTTAGTCTCTTCCATGCCCAGTTTTCATAGACACTATCTAGTCGGCCTCATTTTGTCCACTGGATGAGGGCAAATAATCAGATTGCAGTGCTATTGTGAAGACTAAGAGGCCTGCTTTGAAGGAAGCACATTAGGGCCATGAGGACAGGTCTCAGGTTTTGTAGTTCAGTGTCATTTCACTGGCAAGAGAGTGACCTAAATAATAGACCATATGTGTTTGGTCTGTGATGCTCCCTCTAAACGCTTCTAGTGGTCTACAACACCCTTTCTGAAATGCTAATGAGGCCTTTCATCACCCAGACATCCCTAGCTGGAGTAATGCTTCCAGAGGAGTGTGTCTGTGAGATATATGAAAGATATTGTATTGCTCAGAAACCATCTGATAAGGAACAGGAGATGCAGCCAGGTGGATAAGGCAGGGATAGGAATTAGAGTAATAGAAAAAAAATAACAAGCACTGGATGAAGGACTGAAGGAAATATGTGACAGCCCTCTCTCAGCTGCTTACTGTGGCATGGGTCACCTCATTTGCTGAGAGGCAAGAAGCAGTCAATGTGTGTTATCTGCCCTTACTATCTTATAAATTAATTCCTTGAGCTGGTTCCTGACTTCCATGCCATTCTTCAGAGGTTAGATGACAAGCCACCCTGCCCCCACCACTTGTGAAGTATATTTCTTGCAGTCCCACTTGCACTGTTACACCAAGTAGGACTAGCACAGCAAGTGAAAGATTCCCTTCAAAACTGGGGACAACTGCAGACAGCCTGACATTCAGGTTGCAGGTTAGTACTGAGTGATACTCATTTTAAAACTTTGCATCAGAACAAAGCATTAGCCAGGGCAGGAGGATCTTAAAATCCCTATGTGCCTGAGCTGTCTTAGTGGATTAATGGTCAGGTATTATCAGTGAAGCAGAAGCCCTCAGTTTGATTTTTTTGTCTGGTCTCCTTTTCTTCCAGCTGGGTGGAATTAGGGAATGCTACCTAGGCAGAGAACAAAGATACCTTTTATGGGAGAATGGGCACAGATTTGCAAGTCACTATGAAGTATTTATTCCCTCCAGTGGCATTCAAATGCAGCCCCACACTGTGCTTGCTCTCTGCCCTGAGGAGAATTTTGCTCTTGGCAGAGCTATAGTAGGGGATTTCACAGCACAACCCTATGTATGACAGACTTTGGTAAGAGAGGGTGCGCTAAAGTTGACTCACAAACACCACACAGTAAGAACTCTGTCAAGAATATGGAAGAAGATTTCTCCTAGGAAAACAAACCCAAGCCTCTAAGTTCTCCTCTCATAATGCAACTAAACTGTTACAGTTTTCACTTGAAAGACCAGTTTTCTGATTTTGATGTAGGTTCTTCATAGGTCTTATTTAAAAATGAAAAAAACAGACCCCTCCAGCACAGACCCATTCTGATCTCACTATACAAATCCAGGATAGACTGAAGGAAGCCAGTGACTTAACATGGATGTGAAGTCAGTGACTTAACATGGATGTAAAGTGAGTGTGAGTGAAATAGCAGTCCAGCAGCAGCCAACTCAGCTATGTAGGTGCCTGTGTACACAATTATTATAGAGGCCCCAAAAGGAAACATGTATGAGACAATCACTTCATAGAATACAGTGAAGCCTTCCTCATAAATGTTTAAATAGTCAGCATTGTGGTGCAGTCCCTTCAGCAAAAAGAAGTGCATTAGCACAGAAGAGAACAGCCTATAGAAGAGGAAAAGTATTCCCACCTCTCCCTTGTTCTTGTCCACTGGTTGTGGTAACCCTTCACCCCTTCATTCCTTTTGTGCTAGTTTCTGTCTTAAAAAGACTGAGTGCTGCAAGAAAAATAAGCAATTGGTTTAAGTAAACAACACAATCAGATTGTGGGAAAATAAACCTTTGGAACATTGTTCAAAGACCAGAGGTCATGAGTCCCGGGACAGTGGCTTTCTGATGCACCTGGAGTAGGAGACTATGGCACAGTGGCAAATTCATGAGTTCTGCAAGGGGCCAAAATGTGGTTGCTGGTGGGACAGGAGTGAGTGGGCAAAAAACTGCAGAAGTTACCCCATCTGAACCTCTGCCTAGAAACCTGGAAAAGCTGGCCACTGTGACTGTGAATTGGTCTCATTCCCAGGTGAACCTGTGAACTACATGGAATACCTCCAGGCTGCTGCTGCTTAGGGTATCATACAGAGCCCCCCTGCGCTAGTGTGGATATGCAGCTCTATCTCACACAACATTGTTGCCCGAGGTCTTTGAAGCAGGATACCTGTATTAGAAGAACACATTCTGCCTCTCAGCATAGTTTATTAGCTTTATGTGGGTAACTCAGATCTAGCTTTGCTACTTTGTATACCAGAGCCAAGTAAGACTGCAGTAACTTGCAGCTCCTGCACTGTGTCCCACTGTATCACTAGACCTCATATTTCTCTGTGTGACAAAGAGACAGCTTTCAGCTAGTTCTGGTTTTCTAGAAGGCCTTCTTCATCTTGCAGGAGTGCTATTGATATGTAGGAAGCTATGTGGACTATAATAATGAGGTACACATAGATGCCTTTGATGGATTAAAAAAATGTTTGTGTTGCGTTGTTGACTGTATCATTGCAATAACACGGATTATTTTCTAGAATGAGCAGAAGCTCTTTCCATGACAATGTAGCTAATTCCAGGGAATATCCTAGGTAAATCCTGTAAGAGTAAGCACTGGTGTCCCTGAGCTAAAGTATTGCAGAAGCCGTCATCCAGCCCTCACTACTGAGGGTAGGATCAGGACCGTTTGGGCTTGCTGTGGCAGTATTGTGCAATGGTTCCCACAACTCCCTGGGAAAGCAACATTGAAATAGTGTGGTACACTTCTGCTGCCCAAACATAGATGTCTAGTGACATTTCAGATATTCTTATGCATCACTGTCTGGCTTGCACCTGCTGCTTTAGGAAGTCACAGATCTCCCATAAATCCTGTGTCAGATCCACCAGCTCACTGTGGGTGTCACGAGTATACCAGTACAGCTTACATGGCACAACGGAAAGACTAGTTGTGATAACCTTTGTAACACAGCTGTGTTAAGTAACTGAATCATGCCAAGGGTGTTGGGGCAGTTGAGGTGGCAGGAAACTGGTAGTACCTGCAACAGAGTCAGGGGGGAAGTAGAAAAAGGGAAGGTAACTGCAAATAACAGAGGTACAAGCTCACTGTGCAGGTAGTGGTTTAAGAGTCAGGTGGCCGACTTTCCAGTACCCTGTCACAAACACTGAAGTAATGGAGAAAAATTAGACTATTAAATAATTCATAAATAATATTTCTTCATCTTGCTTTTGCCACCTGTTAAACAAGAAACGATAACTATCTCTTTTCAAGGAAGCTGTTCAGTGTGCAGCTTAAACTGCTATTTCTGGTCTGCACAGTGCAAATGGATTCTTCTTTTTCTTTTCTCACATGTAAGGGGGGGAGGGAGAAGAGGGTTCCTTCTGCATTTCTCTACTTCTTCCATCTTTTTTGCTCTTCTTCTGAGGCTGACTAGCTGAAAAGTGTGACACAAAGGAAGCATGGCTGTCATTTAATATACTTGCGCAGTTTCCACTCAAAGCATTAGGATAGGTCCTTATCCAAGACACCAAAATCACACCAAGTCTCACTTTTTAATTTCTGTCTTGATTAGCTGATTTTTTTTTTTTTCTTAAACTAAAACACCCTTCCCTTTTCCTCTCATGTTTCCCCCCTTAAAAGTGTATCTGTTGCCCCAAGTGCAGCTGAAATGAGTGAACACGTTACGTGGTGCTTCAGGGAATTCCTGAAGAATTGATTCAATTCTTCTGGGATCTGCATTCTGAGAACTGAGAGCATAAGTGCTGCAAAACCTGTTTGTGAATCAAACCCAGACATTAATATATATTAATGTGTGTGTGCGTGTTAAAGAAAAAAATAAAGGTTGACACAAAGAAAGAAAACGAGAAGCATAAAAAAAAAAAAAAAAAAAAAAAAAAAAAAACCAGGATCCCCGGGGG
>NDXB01002839.1:31710-48439 GCA_002631895.1 Agapornis roseicollis
TAAAAAAAAAAAAAAAAAAAAAAAAAAAAAAAAAAAAAAAAAAAAACAAAAAAAAAAAAAAAAAAAAAAAAAAAAAAAAGACCAGGATCCCCAGGGTTTTGGGGTATGTTGGTTTTTTTTAAGTGAAAGCTAATGGAATCCAATATAACTGCTGAAACCTTGTCATCCTTGCTATCAGTGAGAGCCTTTGAATAAGCTAAATCCTTAAATCAGTACAGCCTAAGACCCCAATGACTATGTGTAGAAGTGTTAGTCCAGATAAATCCTTGAAGGTTTCAAAGATTTGAAGAGCACTGGCACTTCTCTGTGTAGTGCCTGCCCTTTGTCCTTTTCTCCATGATGTCATTATTGAAGTTTTACACTCACTATGCGTGGTGGAAGTTGACATTGACAGTTTCAACACTTTCACACTGACTCTGGAGGATTGTTAGCTTTGAAGATATTTGGCCTTGAGCAGTGAATTCTTTTTTTGAGCTCATACTGGCTTATAATATCTGAGAAGGTTTGCATCAGTATAGCCCCAGCTTGCATTATGAGATGAGGCTGGTTTCCAAGTTGGAACTGATACCCACATGATAGGAATAGAGAACATTATCCCATTTCAGATGGCAGCAAAGTCAGTGTTCCTGAATCCCCTTGAGATGCAACAATAAGTTTTCATTTTAACATCACAGTTAAAGCAACATCGGCAGCAGGCTTTTCTTGTAATCAGAACTCTAAAGAGCAGTTAGGCTTGGAAGTGACTGTAAGAATATGTGCTCTTCTGCCCTGTGATCTGTTTGTTATTAGGCTTTTTGGAAACATCTGTATGGGGCCGGAGGCATATTTCATATAATTCAAGTATTTTATGAAAATAAAAATAAAAATGCTATGTGGTGATCTAGACACGTTGAATATTAAAGCACACAAGCACTAACAAGCAACACAAGGAAAGCAAACTGTTTAGACACTTAATTATGTGAGTTGTCCCATAGAACTTGATCAGATGGCACACATGAACAAAGACTTAAAGGCTGGGTCCAAAGCCTCAGGCATTATTAGACTATTGGTTGTGGCTTTTGAGATTCCTCCATCTGAAGCCAGAGATACTTTGTTATGTTACTATGTATCTTTGAGGAGTGAGGTCTTGGCACCCTTGAGGATGAAGAGCTGTTGAAACAGGAGGGTTGTGGGAGATAAAATCTTCAAGGAATTGTGAGCTGATTCTGTATCTGTCCTTAAGAAAATTTCTAGCTTTCCATGGAGTTTCCTACAGAGGATAAAAACAGGATAGTGGGACATTCAGCTACCTGAAATTGACTAGCTCAGCAGGTAAAATGCCATCAGATAACTTCATTGAATACAAATGATGTGGTGGAGTTCAAAATGCAGTATTCCTTTTTGCAGCTCTCAATAGACCATACTGGGGGTAAATCCAGCTGAAAACTGAAAGAATAAGAATAGAACTAAATGTGATTGTTTCAGAACACCTGTTTCAGTCTTTTAAATAAGGATGAAAACCAAGTAAGTCACTGATTCAGGACAAAAGTATTTCCTCCACCTGTGAGTATATTTAGCTGTAATCCTTCACCCAGATACTATGGGTAGTCACAAAGCTTATTTAAACAGGCTTGCATCTCTGTTACAGCCACAAACACAGCTATCTGGAGCCCTTCTCCAGACATTTTTTGAATTGGTAAAAACTTTTGTTGGCTACACTAATCGGCAGTATTTCTCCATTGCAAATCCCAGAACTATGCACAGAACAAGGAAAATTTTAGTTTCTGAAGAGGCACCAAAACCTCAATACAGCAACAGTGTAGTTGTATGAATGACAAATAAAAAACTCTTCCACAGAACTTTTGGCAGAGGCTTGTGCTCTCTGCCTCCAAACCCCGAAAGTACCCTCCCTCTTGCAGTCTGAATTCAGGCAGGCGAAATCCTGCAGCTCACCTGGTCCCTGTATCTCACCAGTGACAGAAATCTGTTTTGAGGCTGTCCCACTTGAACTAATCTCAGGTTGGATCAGTGTCTGGGTGGGAATGATGACATTGAGTTGACATAGATTAACTACAGTCCTCGGGGAAGGGGGAGTGGGGAGACTTTTCAGTAAGAGCATAAGCAATAGTTGCCAAAATACACACTGCAGCTCTCTAAAAGAAAAAGCCTTTTCATTTTCTTCTCTGGACAGTTCAACTAACCAGAAGTTATGAAGGGTGCATCCTCAGATGAAGTTTTTTCTGTAGCTGCTTGCCAAGACGTGCAGGGAATGATTCTTGCTCTCCTGATCTTCAACCTCCGGAACTTTCCTGTCCATCTCTTCTTTAGTCTGAAGGCCAATCTATCCATATGTTATTTATGCTTATAATTAAGGAGATTCAACCCTCACAAACTTAATGCCTTGATGTGCAAATGAATTTTCTGAGTTCTGGAAGACAAACATGTTTCCAAATCTTTTCCTGTTGCCTTCACATGCTGTCTTGCTAGGGCAAATAAATTAATGATATTAACAAACACTTGAGTAAAGGTAGTTTACTATTTTGGGCTACAATAATCCACATGCAAGGCAATACTCTTACATTGACATAAAATCTCCATAAAGTATTACAACTTTAATCAACTCCATCTCTGAAATTACTTAAGAATTCCACAAGTTCAGGTAAGAACAAAATTTGAGTCATTGCTTTTGCTGGACTCCCTTCCGCAAAATTAGTAAACTCCTGCATGTGTTGACTGTTTCTGAAGGATGGATGGAATGTTAAGGTCCTGGAAAGTACAACAGGTAGAAGGAAAAATGCCTGTCTCAGCTAAGCATAATATTATTTATATGGTATAAAATTATAGCATTCATTTCATTATTTGATTTCTTGAATACTGGGTAAAATAAAAATAAATAAAAAAAATAAAATAAAGGAAGTTTACTGATGAAAGTACTTTAGCCCAGATCTTCAGTCAGTGTAAAATACTGTAAGTTATTGAAATTAAAGGCCTAATACCAGATTTCACCCATATTTGGTAAGGTTGAACAATTGCACTTCAACCTGCACAACCTGTGGTACTTCAGTACAGGTGCTCTGGAATGTGCTAGTGTTACTGTACTTATAAATTGCTTCTGGCTATCTTCTCAGTAAGTCACCAGAAATGTAACAAAAATCAATACCAGGCTAAAAAATGCTCTCACTGCTATGATTTTCTCTACTTGTATACAGTCTAAAAAGGCTCACAGGAAGACTACCTCTGAAGCTTCAAATCATAATTTTTCTTTTCAGTAACCTAGTTTCTCAATATATGGATTCATTTTACTTTTAAGCAGCATTATTCTAAGTCATAGTTTTTGTCTGCTTGTTTTACTGATGTTTTTGTAGGCACAAAAATATTCTTGCGTCTGTCTGAAGAGAGCCATTCCTTTCCTGTAGTAAGTGATGACTCTTAGAGAGGCTGGGTTAAAGCATGTCTTAAAGCTGCTTGACTTATCCCTATGTGACACTGGCCCAGGACCTGGGTCCTGATTAGGAAAGCTTAGATAAGGCAGCATATGTGCCAAAATCTCTGGTAAGGGTCAATTTCATCCTCTTGTTAGGTTAATGATAAAAGTATTTGCCAGATAAGTATTTAGGAATATATGGAACAGATAGGTGCTGCTGTTGAGAGCTACAATAGAATTCCCATTGACTTTCCAAGGCAGCTACTATACCACTTATTACTAAACTCTCAGTGAGTTGCTCAATGATTTCTCTCATCTCCTGGCCAGATACTTTGGTATAGAACTACAATCTCCATATAGCTACCATTTATAATCAAAGCAGCATTTGCACAGATGTGGGGTGGGCAAAAGGGTGACAATGAACCATATTGAACATCCACCAAATAGAACAGTGGATCAACACCATCTCACCGTTCCAGACTTATAGAAAACCTGCTTTTTCCCTAAAGTCCCAACCTTTCCCTAGAAGAGATAGTCTTATTTGTTTGTTACTTTTTTTGCCACAATGCATTTGTGAATGGCAAAGCAACATGAAACATAGTAGGGAGCAGACATTAGCTGGTCCCAGGTTCCTCTGAGAGGCCTGTATGAGGATTATATGAGTGCTAATGCATCTTTGGGAGTCAGAAGAACAGCTTAAGGTGAATGTTAAACAATCAACTACCTTTGGCTCTAAGTGCAAAAAAGGAATTAGACTTAATTACCTTAGAGACAAAGAAAGATCTGGATCAAATTTGGGTTTTTCATCATCTTGCCATTTTTAACAGAGCCTGGTGCTGGGGGAGTGGGGCAGAAGACATCTGAAATATTTACAGAGTTTGGGAATAGCAAAAGGAGTGAGATAGGGTAGAAGGTTAATGCCATCTTTAATATGGAAAAACTACTCTCTCCCTGTGACGTATGCCTATGGGATAATCTTGATGTATGCATGAGTGTGATCAATATGTCAGCCAGACTTTCATTACTTTCCACCTTCCCCTTGAATGCTCTTCTACAGTCCAGAAGTTGCCTGCAAGTCTAGAAGTGGAGATTATCCATATTATACAGCTACAAGGACACAGCCTTTGAAGAGGGGCAAAAGAAATTAATCAGATAGTTCTCCTTCATCCCTGTAACACTGGGAAATATGAGGCTCTCGCTGTGTGCTCTGGCACCCATCTCAGGGCCATGCAACATAGGATGCATCTTGTGGCATCAACCTAATGATTGCAGGGCTTGGAAAAAAGCTGAACCTTTGAGTAGGAAGAAAAGAGATATTTTGGGGTTTTTAATAACTATAAATAATGTCTCTAACTTTGCTTCTTTCATTGCTCCTATATAAGAATCCTGTTGGTTTATTGCGTTTTGCAGCATGGTATCACAAAGATGTTTAAGGATATCTTAAAGTGGCAGATGAGACAAAGTAAGAGGCAAACCCAATCAGTACCCAGGATCTTTGCAGACAGCCCTGGGTGTCCTTAGCTGACAGTCTTCAAATGTTAGGGACTTCTCTGAGAGATGAGGTTTCCCCCCTGAGAACAAGCAGTCTCTTACAGTATTTGGCCTATAAGGTCCCTCTGTGTTTTACCCTCTGTAAATGCACCTGCCTCATTTGGACAGGATTTATCTCATCATATACTAATTTCTCTGAACTCTGGGATTATGCTAAAGGGGCTTCTGAAAGAACAAGAGAAAATATTTAAAGCAGGTTCCTTGTTAATACCATAGCAGTGGGATTTGGTTGCCATCTGCTTGCTGAACACTGATAAGTCACAGGAAGCCTTGCAGGGGTACCTGAGAAGACATCCCTATTGCTCTCCGCTACCTTTGCATGGAAGGCTCTGTTGATTATCCACAAAGGAGCTGGTGCTAGATAAAGAAATAAACATAAGGCTGTCTGTCAAAGCTTTGTAATGTTTGCAGTGCCAAATTCCTGAGGCTGCCTTATCACAGACCTGTGCAACCACTGACTGAAATATAAGGGTCTCCTCGTGTTTTATCTATTCCAGATCCACATTGCAGAACTCAGCATTAACCTGTTAGTAGAGTAGTGAAACACACTTGGGGCTGCCTTGCAGCTGCCCCCAGAAATCAGTGAGAACTTTGTAGCTATTTTAAAAGCATTCTTTACTAATAACAACAGTAATGATTATTATAGTAGTATTTGTTTGTGTTTTACATAACAGGTAAGCTGGCCCCAACCCCAGTGTCCACATCAGTTGACAGATTTTTAGAAACAAAATTTCATAGAATCATAGAATAGTTAGGGTTGGAAAGGATCTTAAGATCATCCAGTTTCAACCCCCCTGCCATAAGCAGGGACACCCCACACTAAACCATGCCACCCAAGCCTTTGTTCAACCTGGCCTTAAACACTGCCAGGGATGGAGCACTCACAACTTCCTTGGGTAACCCATTCCAGTGCCTCACCACCCTCACAGTAAAGAATTTCTTCCTTAGATCCAGTATAAAACTCTCCTGTTTAAGTTTGAACCCATTACTCCTTGTCTTGTCACTACAGTCCCTAATGAAGAGTCCATCCTCAGCATCCCCATAGGCCCCCTTCAGATACTGGAAGGCTGCTATGAGGTCTCCACGCAGCCTTCTCTTCTCCAAGCTGAACAGCCCCAACTTTCTCTGTCTGTCTTCATATGGGAGGTGTCCCAGTCCCCTGATCATCTTTGTGGCCCTCCTCTGGACTTGTTCCAACAGCTCCATGTCCTTTTTATGTTGAGGACACCAGAACTGCACACAATACTCCAAGTGAGATCTCACGGGAGCAGAGTAGAGAGGCAGGATCACCTCCTTTGACCTGCTGCTGGTCACGCTCCTTTTGATGCAGCCCAGGATATGATTGTCTTTCTGGGCTGCGAGCACACACTGAAGCTAGTTCATGTTCATTTTCTCATCGACCAACACCCCCAAGTCTTTCTCTGCAGGGCTGCTCTCAATCTCTTCTCTGCCCAACCTGTAACTGTGCCTAGGATTGCTCCCACCCAGGTGTAGGACCTTGCACTTGGCATGGTTAAACTTCATGAGGTTGGCATCAGCCCACCTCACAAGCGTGTCAAGGTCCCTCTGGATGGCATTCCTTCCCTCCAGCATATCCACCCAACCACACAGCTTGGTGTCATTGGCAAACTTGCTGAGGGTGCACTCAATCCCACTGTCCATGTCAGCAACAAAGATGTTAAACAAGACCAGTCCCAACACTGATCCCTGAGGGACACCACTTGTCACTGGTCTTCAGTCGGACACTGAGCCATTGACCACAACTCTTTGCATGTGGCCATCCAGCCAGTTCTTTATCCACCGAGTGCTCCACCTATCAAATTGATGTCTCTCCAATGTAGAGACAAGGATGTCATGTGGGACAGTGTCAAACACCTTGCACACGTCCAGGTAGATGACATCAACTGCTCTACCCCTGTCCATCAGTTCCGTAGCCCCATCATAGAAGGCCACCAAATCGGTCAGGCAAGATTTCCCCTTAGTGAAGCCATGCTGGCTGTCACAAACCATTCCTTGTTTTTCATGTGCCTTAGCATGCCTTCCAGGAGAATCTGCTCCAAGATTTTGCCAGGCACAGAGGTGAGACTGATTGGTCTGTAATGACCCTTCTTGCAAATGGGGGTTATAGTTCCATTTTTCCAGTCATCAGGAACTTCTCCTGACTACCATGATTTTTCAAATATGATGGACAGTGACTTAGCAACTTCATCCACCACCTCCTTCAGGACCCATAGATGGATTTCATCAGGTCCCATGGACTTGTGAATGTTCAGGTTCTTAAGATGGTCTCGAACCAGATCCTCTCCTACAGTGGGCCCAAGGTCTTCATTCTCACGGTCTCTGCATCTGCCTTCCAAGACTTGGGTGGTATGGTCAGAGCCTTTCCCATTGAAAACCGAGGCAAAGAAGTCATTCAGAATCTCAGCCTTCTCCAAATCCTGTGTAGCCAGTTCACCCAATAGTTTCTGGACAGGGCCTACATTGTTCCTAGTCTGTCTTTTATTCGCAATGTACCTATAGAATCCCTTACTGTTTTTCTTAACATCCCTAGCTAAGTTTAATTCTAACAGGGCCTTAGCTTTCCTAACCTGGTCCCTAGCCTCCCGGACAACATCCTTGTGTTCATCCCAGAGCACATGTCCTTGCTTTCACCTTTTATAAGCCTCTTTTCATTCGAATTTTTCTCAGCAGCTCCTTATCCATCCAAGGAGGTCTCCTGGCCTCCCTGCTGCACTTCCTTTCATGACATACAGACAGATTCAGTGTGTGCCCCACACGGTTCCACAAAGGAATCACAGGAGCAAAGGAACGTGAGAATATATCTGCGGAAGAACATACATAGAAGCTGAAGTTTCTGCAAAGCCATGGAACAAGATTTTGGCGTTGCAGGTCATAGAATCACAGAATGGCTAGAGTTGGAAAGGATCTTAAAGATCATTAGTTTCCAACCCCTGCAGCAGCCAGAGACACCTTCCACCAGATCAGGTTGCTCAAAGCTCCATCCAACCTAGCCTTGAACACTGCATGGATGGGGCAGCCACAGCTTCCGTGAGCAACCTGTGCCAGTGCCTCACCACTCTCATAGTAAAGAACTTCTTCCTACTATCTAATCTAAACCTATCTTTTTCCAGCTTAGAGCCATTTCTCCTTGTCCTCTGACACCCTGCCCTTGTAAACAGTCCCTATCCAGATTTCTTGTAGACACCCTTTAAGCAGAGGAAGGCTGATCCCCTAAGATGTCCCCTGAGTCTTCTCTTCTCCAGACTGAAGATGCCAAATTCTCTCAGCCTGTCTTCCTGGGAAAGGTGTTTCAGCCCTCTGATCATTTTCAAGGCTCTAATCTGGACATGCTCAAGCAGGTCCACATCCCTCTTGTGTTGAGATGATAGACAAGAAGGTCAGAAGCTTATAAAGAATCATTGTGATGATTCTTGAAGCAAAATACAAAAAAAGGGGCCAAAAATAAGCACAGTAATGGTAGTAAATGTGATGAAAATGCAGTGGAACAGTAGTCTCTGGAGGAAAAGGAGAAATGAGGGCAGTGGAAAGAAGGAATTGAAAATAGAAAAAAACTGTGGATACCTGGATATATTTGTGTATATCAAGAAAAGGAGCATACCTCTTCCTTATCAGTGTATACACAAAAGCCAAGTGAGGGTTTGCTATCAACACAGCTATTATAAACAAGAAGGAATTGGTAGCTGGGACAGTGGGATTAAAGTGTTATAGTGCAGTAGAACAAGAATATAGGATGAACTTCTAAAGCCCAGGATCACGTATTTCTCACAATGAAGCAAACAAGGCAACTGGCAGAGTTCTATAGGGAAAATGACATCACTGCAGATTTTTAGGGATAATCATTTAACTGGATTAGCCCCAAAGTGCTGTGTCTAAAATCAGCATCCCTGTCTCTTTATGTACTCCAGATGAAACACATTAGCAGAAATATGGCAAGGGACATTCACAATGCACTGTTCTACATTATCAGCATTTTTTGCAAATCTGCAATTAGTCTAAAGGGCCTGGGTAAATTAGGCCTCTTGATAAATGAAGCACCTAGACAGGTCTCAGATTTATTTGATCTAGCTGTCCTGCTGTCCAGAGCCTGTCGGCTAGGCTGTGGAACAGAGACAATACAGTGGGAAAGTCTATGAAGCAAACATAACTGTGAACTGCTGAGCAAATGCTGAAAAGCCCTGACTGGGGCAGCTGGCCGATTAGCTTTGAAAGTTTCTGCCAGGAATAGTGTAAGTTTAGGGAAAATGCAGTGAGTGAAGAAATTAAGAGATCCTCTTCAAACTTTGGTACATATGTGCAAAATCCTGTGTTATTGTAGTGATAGGGGCCTGAGACATAGATGCATCATACATATGTACATTATGAGAAGGAGAAAAGGAGATAGGGGGAGAGGGGAAAATGGGAAAAGAGAACACTTATTGGAGACAAAGCCAGTATTTTCACATTTTTCAAATTCTGGAGAAAAAAGATGCAATATTATTAACTCCTCTCCTTCCTCTTACCTTACCAAGTCTATTTCACAGGTTATTATTTTCCCTCCTGAAGAAAAGACAGGTAGTTTCTGCTATTTTTCCACCCCCAAGAGCCATTTTAAAGAAAGCAGTATATACAGTAGGACATCTTTGATACATACAGCTATTTGCTTGCATGCACAGCCATGCTCCTGGCTATTTTAATACCTCCTCCCAGCTTATCAGCACACAATACAGTTGTTGCCTCCTGGGAAGGAGGAACAGTCTAGAGGAGAGGAGGAGGCATTGCGACTGTCCAGATTATTCTCATTTATATCTTGAGATCATCTGGAGTGATTTCCAACTAAAGTGTGGCGACACCTGCCAACTCCTCTGCTGTTGCTCTTGCTGAACTCAGCTGAACAAGCCAGTTAGGATTTTCCAGCAGATGTTCAGTTGTTTCTCTTCTCTCCCTCTCCTTCTTTCCCACCTTCTGTTTTTAAAAGCCCTGTAGCACTCCAGAAAAGGCTAGCAACTCTCCCTAGTTTTTCAGAAGCAGTCCACATCCTAAGTTCCATCTTTCTATTAGTTATTGTAGTGCCCAGATCAGCAGAGCTAATAATTGAGCATAGACACTCTATATTGGTTGTGGGCTTGGGGGAAGAGCAGAAGGATCTAACATAGCTGGACCCATTCCTTTCTGAAGGAAGTGCAGTATGCTGCCCCTTGTTTCTGACTGCTTCCCTGCTCCATGTTCACTCAGCATTCTTTAGTAAACTCACATTGATTTTTTTCTGTCAATAGCATTCCCTCCAATCCAAAAGGAACCACCAGTGCTAAACAAATGACCAGTGTTTTTCTGCAGCACACTTAGCTCTTCCACCTTGTGAAAAGCTTACTTGCTGCTGCATTTCTCCTTTCAAATGAGTACACTCCATGTGATCTTAGAAGAAAGAGAGAAATCTCTTTTGCCTACCAGGGACCCAAATTCACCCTGGAAGTGCACAGTATATCCAATTATGCTGCAGTTTGATCCTGCTACTTTTCAAGGCCTTCTAAATTATGGAATTAAAATGGTTTAGTGGAAAAAAGGACTGGTGACACTAGCAGTGTTAAGAATTTAGAATGTGCCTTCTCATATATTAAAAAAGGCTCTTTGAATATCATCAAAGAGATTTACGAATTTTTATTCCTTTTTAAAGCTGTTTTAAAACTGATTAGACTTTTTAGAATAGACTTCATCTTATGTCTGTCTGTCACTCTCTCTCTTTCACATTCCCTTCCCTCCGAAGTCTTCCCTCCTGCTGATTAATCAAACTTTTCTTTGTTAACAGAGGACACTTCTGCCAAAATATTATAATTTTGCCAAAGACTGAAGAAGGCAGCCCAGCACTGAGACCTGGCACTGTTTTGTGTTAAGGTCTCCTAAATGCTGTAGGTGTAAAAGACTAGGGAGAATCAGCACTTTTCAACTACTTACTTGTTCCAACAACAACAAAAATCCCTGACATTAGTTAGGGGAAAACACAGAGTGAAGCTAAAAGTTCTGGCATCCTTGAAAAGGATAAAGGAGCCTGCTCAGGAAATGTCTGTGGGTTCATCAGTGGGGAGGAGAGGCCAGATGAATGTCTGTTTTTCTGTGCATGAATGTGCATTTACCTATGTTGAGGCTGAAGGCATCTGTGTTCATGAAGGCTATCTTACACAGCAACACCTTAAGAATGTTGACATTCACCATTTGAAAGTAATTAGCAGTGCTGTTGTCTTGAAAGTATTTTCTATGTTGAAAATGCTTACAATAATAAACACTAATTGCTTTCAAATGGTAAATTGGAACCACAGCATCTGGGTGGTGTTCCACTTCTGTGCATGAAGGCATACCTCTGTGTGTGCGTGTATATATATATATATATATATATATGTATACCTATGTGTGCTTATGTGTGTATGTGTAGATGTGAGTCTAACATACAACACACAGCCATGTCTGCCAGAAAACAAAGACCTTCTGCATATGTTATTCCTGTCCAGGGTAGAAAATAAGAGATAGGGAGACTTACATACGTCTGAAGAGAGAAAAGCTGACAGGCTTTCCTGTAGTATTTAAAGGGGAGAAAGCACAGTCTTGTGGTTCAGGCACAGAACTGCATACGGTCGGCTCTGGGTGCTGGGACCAGTCCCGCCAGCTCAAGTTCCTGCTGGAGATACCCTGCCTGTCAAAGGCATTCCCAGATACACCAGGGCCCTGACAGAGGGGTTCTCAGCAGCCTTGATTATCATCAGGAGAGGTGAAGGGGTGCCTGACTGTTTCCAAACTGCAAGATATGAAGTTGAGCAATATAAAAAACAAAGTATCCAAAGTTAGTGGATGCTTCTTAACAGTCTAGCTGATGACCTTTATCCACAGTAGAGGACCTCCTGGGGCTAGCACTAAGGCTTTGTTCATAAATGTTTATCAAATATATTGACATTCTCAGCTGCTCTGAGCAAAGTTACAAAATGTTCTCACTCCGTGAGGGACAGGTTGATAACAAGCCTGAATCTCTTCTCAACACTGGTGTAACTCACAAGCAACACCAAAACAGTCAACATATGCCATACTGTCATCAAACCAGAATGAGCATTGGGAAAATCATGCCTTATTCTGTTTGTCAGTTTACAGCTAAGTTGGAAATCACATGCTTGGCCCTAATTAAACAATTTTAAATGAAACAGAAGTTCAGTTCAGCTTCTCAAACCCCCAAGTAAAAATTAAGCTACCCCACACTGCCAGCAATAATTAGGTAAAGTCCTGTGGGACTGTAAAGTTGCAGATGGAAAAAAACCATCCTCCCAGTAAGGATGATACTACCCTTACTGCCAATGGCAGAAGCTGGGATCAGAGCTTGCCCTCCAGACCAGGGCTCCCAGAAATGCACTGTCCTTTCACAATTCTTCCACTGCTCTGTAAAAAACCAAAACAAAACAAACAAAAAAAAATAAAAAAAAAAAAACAGGGCAACATTTACTGTGGTTGTCCATGGGAGCTGCATTAGGCCAAACAATGAGTGCTTTAGAAAATCATCCTCACATGTGTGAATAATAATTAGAAGGCAGATTAGGGATGGCTCTCTAGCATAATGTCTGTCTGTGGGGAGATTTGCAGTTTCCTGAAGAGCAAGAGGAAGCAGGAGGTCCCAACTCACTTTGGTCTAGCAGGAGGGGAGGAAGCCATGGGTTTGCAGGGCTGGTGCTAAGTGGATCTGTGGAGCTCTGCTGAGCCTTGGGACTGTCACTCGGAAGATTTGGTGCCAGCAGCAAAGCCTGGGAGGGAGCCGCTGCTGAGGGACGCTGTGCCTGAGTGTGCTCTCCAGCAGGGGTACAGTGGCCTCCACCTGCAGAAGGAAGCTGCAGCACACAGATCCACTATCACCCCCTCTAAGAACACAGCTTTGGAATGGACTCACAAGGGCTCTCTGTATGACAGCAGAGGATGAGTGGCCCATCTCCATTTCAGCCTGTGGATATTAATTTCCAGCTGTGTTTCGGATGTAAATGGTGGAGGAAAAGGCCCTTTCAGTGAGATGTCAGGGGGCCTTACTTTTTGGTAAGGGCAAAGCCTTAGGAACATAGTGGCCAAAACTGACTGCTTGTACCTTCCTCTGAGAGACGAGGAAAACAGGTTTCGGATCTTGTCACTGTTGCCATAAAAGTGCAGTTGTGTCCCTCTTGGCCTCCCTGCACTTTTGCCAGGTGCTGGCATTGCACTTAGACACCAGCATTGGCAGAGGCTTCGTATCTCCCCCATTTGAAGTACTATAAAACATGACCAAACAGGGAATATCAGAGGCCATTTAACATGCTTTAAAAGTTCTTTAATTTGTTGTATCATGATAACTGCACTTTAATAAAAGCATCTCTGGTCTTAATAGCCATACAATAAACTATTATTTATATGAGTCAGCGTGTCTAGCTGAGCCTTCCAGGTGTGCCCCAGATTTTGAATCATCGGAGTGATCCAGAGGGAGGACGCTGTCTGACAGACCCAAACAAGGCTTATAAACAGGTGCCATTTTGCCTAGTCGCATCTAGGGGTATGCTGGCTATATTAAGCACCTGACACAACATGGCACTTTCAGTGCTTTGATTTATTTCAGTATTACATTTAATTGTTTCCTTCTTGACAAAGCTTTAACATGCAATGCTTGTAAATATAACCTGCACTCTCCATATGGCACTCTGGTTTTCCATTTTCAAATGCAATCGTCCTGGAATAATGACTGTGGTATAACTCAATTTGAGTTCTGCTGTGGGGACTTTATTACATAATGCTTTCTAATTGACCCTCATAGTTTAATAAGACAGAACATTTCACCAGAACATTGACAAAAGTTATTAATTTTCACTTCAGCAGAGACCAGTGTCCCAATTAAATCCCATGATAATGCCTGACTGACTGACTGACCTCATTATGGCTAATGCTTATTAGTCCTGCAGAGAGGATAACATCACACACTGTTAAAATGCCTAAATGAGCACATACAACTATTCAGCATGATTATAATTTACATACATGACTAATTTTACTCCACCAGTCCTTGTCTGGTGAAACTAATGCCATAAACTCCTGTCACACAACAGGATATCCAGCTGAGTATTTTGAACCTATCATAAAACCAGACCTAAGTGTTTTGAAAGGAAACAAGATCTAGTTAAATCTTACCTGCCTTCTTGAAAAATGATTACAACTACACACACTATGTGTACTTGAACTACTAATGTGCTTAAGCATGTTTCCTTTTATAAAGTAATTACCTCATTTTATTAATGAACTAAAATAATGGCTGAGATCAAACATTTCTGCAATCATTTGTTCATGTCTTACAGTTTAACTGCTCTTCCTCATGCAGGGCTATGTTTTCACATTTTTGTAGGACTTTTTTCAATGTAGAGTAGGTAGCAATTTCACATACATCAGAAACCTTCCCTCTGACTCTTTTAATAGTTCCTCTGAAGGAAAACACTTAAGCCAAAATTCCTTATTGACAAATTATATATTACAGTAAGCACATGTTTAAAATGTCACCTGTCTTGACAGTCCTTCTGAAAGGTGAGCCAGAAGGGCTGCATTTTTCATATGTTTTGTTTGGGTTTTTTTAAAATGGGGTAGGAGAGTACAGCGTATATTTTTATGGAGGATAAGAAGTTCTCATACCTTTTTCCTTTGTTTTTAAGGGGCTTTAAATACATCCAAATCAAGATACAAAAGCAGGCACCAATACCCTATCCTCAAGATTTTCTGTGGTTTTACTGCATCCTTTTCCCACAGAACTGTGTACTTGACAAAAGATAACAGCCTGTCTCCCAGACTTCGGTTTGTCCAGAGGCAGGGTGATGTGAAAGCTCAGAAGCAGAATCTAAAAGACATGACAAGACTCACAGCTGCTGATACATAAAAATAAATAGCAACGCTCCCTACACACACCCATATGCAGCCTCACCAGGACCAGGTGATGGCCTGGATTTTCAGGTTAACTTTTCCAGACACACCCCAACACCACAGTCTGAGTCCCATTGCCTTCCAGTGAGATTTATCCTCTAATAGTGTATGCTTCTTTGAAAAAAAAGACTGGTATCATAGACGAAGAGTTAATTCTTCTTCAAAATGACCAGGACTGCACAGCCAAGGTTAGCCACTGCAGCAGCAGCCACTGCATAAACACTGGATACATGAGAGGGACTGTCAGGGAGCAGACCCTTTCTTCATACTGGTCCCTGCAGACATATTACTTTTTCATTCATAAATCCCTTGACTTGTGAGACTGGGTTGAGTCTTTCAGCCTTGTTTTCAGCCACATTTTCTGCTTTCATTGCTTCCAGTCACATACCTCACACTGATGTCTTCAATATACCTCCCCCACAGTCCCCGTCTTAACCACATTTAATCTTCTGCCATTGCACTTTGGAAAGGCATACAGCAGACACTGGCTACAAAAATGTATTGCAAACACAGCAGAAAATTAGCTCTCAGACATACACAATAGATGTTTGCATGGTTACAACTGAGCAAGGAATTTGGCCCAGCAGTTTTGTAATTAAAACCTGAAAAGTGCTGAGAGGTGTTAATTAAGTTGATAACGTGTTCTTGATTTTGAAATAAGTATTTGTCTTTTGCCATTTAACTGTCATGTTTTATTTCCAGTATTGTGTCATGTTCACTAACAACATGATGAGACATAGCATAGCATGATCCTTCATTATGTAATATAAGCCGAACTATTGTTGCTGCATTAAAGAAACATCTGATCACACCACGCACTATGTAAACAATGCCTCCAAACAGAAATTAAGGTACTGTAAAATAGATCTTCAATCCTCATACAAATCTTCTCCAAACTTTTATTTTGCTGACACTTTTGGAAGGAAGGAAGGAGAGAGGAAGGGAGGGAGCGAGGAGGGAAAGAAGTAAAGAAGGGAAGAAAGGAGGAAGGGCAGAAGGGCGGAAGGGAGGAAGGGAGATAGTGAGGGGAAAGAAATGAACGAACCTGACTGCTTGAGTCTGGAATTTGTTAAAAAGCCTTCATCAAAGCTACTGATCTGTGTATGATAATCAGCATTTAACCGCTCTGTCAGGGAGATCTGAGAATATCCAAAACATGAAAATGGTCAAATGGACTCCAGCTAGACAACTGAAGGATCACAGAGTCTGTTCATGAATCAAATTTCTTTAATTGAGTCTTCTTACGAAGAGAAATACTAGGGTTTGAAACTCCCTGTGGTCAAGCATGCAAGTGGGTTTTTTTGTTCCTTGGTTTTGTTTTTTCCCTTTTTTTTTTCATCTTGCAAGCCTTCCAAAAACCATCCACAAAGGGATCAAACACAGTTTAGGCATATGGGAAGAATACCAAATCAGTACAGGTAAAAATCTGAAAGGACTGTCTGAAAGCTACATTCAGTGAGGAACACAATCATAGAAACAACTACAGGGCTAGCATAAAGAAGAGTCCAAACATATGTCTATGAAAGTGGTCTTATGCACACATCAGCAGAGGGCAATAAAGTAGTAATGCACATGAGCAGAATAGTGAAATACATAAGAAAGGGCCGTATGAAAGGGAAGGAAGAACAGGTGAAAAATTAAAGTTCATGGACAGTGGTCAAACAAAGGCCTTGCATGATCTTGGTTGCCTTTGATAATGCTGGGGAGGGCAAACAAAGCAGGTCATGAGTTCAGCAAGGTTTGCAAAAAATTGTAGAAATAGTGTGAAAAAAACAGCTTTTTTTTTTTTTTTTTTTTTCCCCCCACACCACAAAAGCAAAAATGTTA
>NDXB01002839.1:58962-75574 GCA_002631895.1 Agapornis roseicollis
AAATAAAAAAAAAAAAAAAAAAAAAAAAAAAAAAAAAAAAAGAACAAAACAAAACAAACAAGTAACAAAAAAAAATCCCCCAAAAACTTTATGTATTTTTTACCATTCAGCTACAGTAGAGTGGGAGACTGGATTATTCCTTGGAACAGTGCTTCATAAATGTTCTTCCAGTCAAAATGGACAACCACTGCACAACGAAAAACAAGATGAACATGGGTGCACCAAATAGCCAGTTATTTCCTACCTCCCCTCTTTAACGTCTTTGTCTTCCTGCCTTGTTTCTTGTATACCAATATAAAATCTTCTTGCAACAGTCTTACTAGACTTGCATCCTTGAACTGCTGTCTCTTCCTATAGAAACTAAAAACTTACTTAAGGAGTAGGACTTGCACCAAGCATTGGCCACCCACAACTGATGTGTGGAAAGGTGGGGAGGAGAAGGGAGAGAAATGATAGGAATAAAGCCCTTCCCCAAGGGTTTCGAGTCTAGAGAGGAGACATGCTATAAAGTGCAAAAATACTTTATTATTGTCATGTGAAGAAACCTCTTCACGTTGTCAAGTGCAACCGAGCTGTATTGGCTTCACAGAGGGAGGCTGCTAGCTATGAGAAAGCCCTGAAAGCAGGCCCACACTTAACAGCCCTCCAGAGACTGCCTGTCCTACTGGGAGACCAAAAAAGCAAGAAAAAACATTTAAAAGCTGCTCATCCCTTCTCACTGGGAGCTGGCTCAAGTAAGCCAAAGTGCAGTTGCAGCTCACAGGGAAAGCCCCCGCCCTTTGTTTATTGGGCTATTCTCAATTCAGCCCACGGGGAACAGACAGACAACTTCCTACACGCTGGCTCCAGTTTATGGGGGCAAGCCTGGCTCACAGGGACACGGAGGCCCGACCACCCGGGTCTGCGTGGGCCAGGTGGAAACCCTCCAAATCCACCCAGATCCAGCGCCCCGGGGCTGCTGGGGCGTCGGCCTGCAGGAGATTACTTGGGGAAAGACAGGGAACGCAAACACTGCCTTTGTTCTGGTCTGGCCCTCAGGGGCACTGAAGAAACGAGTTCCCCGCAGCAGTGTCCTCCTCTCACTGCAGAGGCAGTGTAAACAAAACTGAGGGCTGTGTGTGAGCCCTCCGTGACACACAGGTTTGGGCCATCAACCTGGGTGCTGAGTCGCTGCCCATGTGTTAGTTAGAGAGCATGGTCTGGAAGAGGAGAGACACAACACAACCTGCCTTCCGTAAAAAATTAACATAGTAGTTGAGAAAACTCTCCCGAAGATACAAGGCTGGCAGAAAACCTCATGTTTCTTACCAGACCACAGGCCCACCCCTCATGTTGGACTTCTCACCACCTGCTGGTAGGTCAACCCCCAGGACATGTTGGGGTTCTCCTGCCAGCGGTGTTGGGGTATGCTGGGTGAGATCAGACCACATGCGTGGCTGTGCACACACATGCCTTGTGGATGCTTCTCTCTTTTGTTCATGTCCTCCAGGTGTCTTTTGTAAAGCTGCCTGGAGGCAGCGCAGGGATGGCTGGCAGTGGTGGATGGTCACAGGAGGGAGCAGGGGAACGCTACTGCTGTCTGGCCTGCCCTACCAAGAACTCAGGTTTGAGACACCTCTGCACCCATGTGAGTGACACCCCTGTTGAAGGGCCTTCAACTGGGACTTACTGCTGCTCCTTGGCCTATGCTTCTGGTGGCACTTCCTCCTCTCTTCATTATTGTTCACTGCCCTGGGTGAAATCCCCAAGGCCCTCTTGCTGATGGCCAGAAAGCCCAGCAGACCCCCAGTAATGTGGCAGTTCCCTCTTGCTTCCTCATGTGCACCCAGCAGTAGCTGAGCAGGTCTGCCCAGGGTAATGACAAAGCTTCCATGGGCTTGGCAAAGAGGACACAGGTTTCTAAGGCTGGATGCTGTGCTAAGCATTACTAAACATAGCTGCAGGACAGATGTATCTTCTTGTCTAGTCTGAACCCCACACATGGCCAGCAAATCCTCCCAGACAGAGGTGAATCCCTTCTCTTATCTGCAAAATCACAGTGGCACAGAGGAGGTAGATAGTGATAATTGTTCTCTTCACCATATGAATGAAGGAGTAGAAAGTGAAGTTAGTAGGAGTTACATTCAAAACAAACAAAAGTCATTCAAGCAAAGAAAAGACCTCTTATGGAACAGACCTACATGTAGGAATTCTGTCATCTTAGGAGCTTTTGGGGTAAAGGATGGCTGCTCTCCACAAACTTTAGGGATTTCTTCTAAAGCAAAGTAGCAAAGCAGACTAGGTCTGCTGGACTGCTATTGCCATGTGGATCTTACAGGGGTAACTTAGACATTTTATTCTTTAGCCACAGCCCTGTAAAATAGTTGGCTGTCCTGAGTTCAGCAGCAGCAGCAGTCATTTTTCTCCTTCTTAGTAGCTGGTGCAGTGCTGTGGTTTTGACTTTCAGTCTGGGAGCAACACTGATAACACCAATGTTTTTAGTTGTTGCTCAGTAATGTTTACTCTGATCAAGGACTTTGTGAGTCTCATGCTATGCCAGGGAGGAGGGGAAGCCAGGAGCAAGCAGAGACAGGACACCTGACCCAAACTAGCCAAAGAGGTATTCCATAACCACAGCACATCATGCCCGGTATATAAGCTGGAGGCAGTTACCTGGAAGGGTTTTGATCACTGCTCTGGTCAGGCTGGGTATTGGTTGGTGGGTGGTGAGCGGTTGTATTCTCTTCCCTTGTTATTTCCCTTATCATTTTTATTATTGGTGGTAGCAGCAGTGGTTTTGTGTTATACCTTAGATACTGGGCTGTTCTTATCTCAACCCGTGAGAGTTATAGTCTTTTGATTCTCCTCAGGGCGGAATGAGCAAGCAACTGCATGGCTGAATTGCCAGCTGGGTTTAAACCACAACATTGGCTAATTCAGAACTCTGGTTCCTGAAGGAAAGAATCAGAGTGAGGTCTGATAAGCATGCAAGTGCAGTGTTTCCCCTTAACTTATAGCCCTTCAGCAAAAAAGCAGTCAAGAGGTATCTGAGTGGCTCTAAGCAGGATATTGCAGGAAGGTGTAAGCAAGTTATTTATCAACTAAAAGCACAGCCACTTTAGACTTCCAAGTCATCTCTGTTAGCTCAGCCTCATCCTACAGCCTTTCACAGAGGAGTCATTACAAAAAGGTGGCTGAGCAAGCTCTTGTCTGCTTTCAGTTCAGCTGAGAGGTACAGGACCCAAAGAATTATTCCAACAGCATATTGCTACTGCTGTGTTGTTAATGTCTCAGTTTGAATCTTAGTGCTGGCAGGTACTGGAGTTTTCTTCCCACAGTGGGAATGGGTGCCTGTATATGCAGGAGTGGGTAATTCATTCACTGCAAGTTCCAACATAAAAGAGAAAAAAGAAGGAAAGGGAAGGGAGAGAATTTCGCAGGGAAGGTAGCAAGTAGGGGAAAAAAAGGAAGAGCAAAACAGAAATAAAAAGAGAGGGAAAGGAAGAAAAAGGAAGGAAGGGAGAGAAAGGGAAATGGAAATGGAAAAGGAAAAGGAAAAGGAAAGGAAAAAGAGAAAGGGAGGGAAAGGAAGGAAAGGAAGGAAAGGAAAGGAAGGAAAGGAAGGAAGGGAGGAAAAGAGCGACAAGAGCAAGAGTAAGAAAAAAGCCAGAGCTCATTTAGTCTCCCTGTGAACTCCCTGTGAAGTCTAGAAGGTGTCATTACCAGTGATAATTTAGCTAAGAAACATCTGACTTGAATCAGCTTATGCAGCTATTTGGTTCTTTCTTCACTTTAAAAATAAATCCTCAAGCCCCAGTTGAACAAAAAAGAATTTTGCATTCCCCCTTGCATGGCAAAGGAGATTTAATCCACACCAAGGTTTTCGTCAGATATTTTTCAAACACTGGCTTAAATTTTTAATTTGGACTTTGATATCCAAACAGGCCCAGCTGTAGTCCTCCTGGGGATCCTTCCAGAGGCCTGGACTTTGAACGGGGTCTGCAACAAACAGAAGAGACTACTGAAAATTCTGATGGCTGATGCTGAACTACTGAGCACTACAATAAACTGAAAATCAACACATCCTGACACTTGGAGGGACTGTTCAGAAAGAGTTTCTCAAAGGAGAACAAATGGGAATACAGTATGTAGAGGCAGGAAATGCTGGTGCATTTGTGTCTCCATCTGGGAAATATTCTCGGAATGTTCTCAGTAACACCAGCTTAACACCTTGAAATGAGAAAAGCAAATAAACATGACTGGATGCAGTTTTATTATTTGCTTCATTCTGTTTTGATTTCCTCTACACATTGCATGTACTGTGTACACTTTTTCTTCTAGATGTGGCCCTAGATAACCATATGTTAACTCTTCGGATGCCAACCAATAAAAGAAAAAATTTCAAAATTGACTTTTTTCTTCTTATAGCAAGCCTAAGTCTTCTTAGATCTTCTGAAATGTCACTGTACTGAAGGTTGTGCCCAGCTGGTCCTTTGTGAGAGCACCAAGTCAAGAACTTGTAACATCTTAGTCATTTTCCTACTGCTTTAGGTCCAATGCCCATTAGAAGTGTCAAGCTTTGATATGGTAATATCTCTTCTTAGCAGCAAAAATTAATGCTACAGACACAACTTTTTGTAAAGTCATTATTGTATGTTCAGCACAACCTAGCTGATCTTAAAGTTTCACTTGAACACTGCATTTTGGATAAATAGAGCCTATCCTGGATTTGGATACATAGAGCCTGTATGAATTGCCTGGGCTTAAAACAAGAAAATCCAATTGTGTTATGATATCTCAAATCTGAGCTGATCTGAGTAGGTATTTGTTCATCATTGTCTGACACTACATAGTCTCTGACACCTTTAGAGGATGGCAGACTCAGCTTTTGTTCTCAGGGCCTTAATGGACTGGAATACTTCATATTGGTTATCATGTTTCACAAAGCATTCCTTAAACTTTTCTCTCCAAAATAAAAATATTTTTTCCTAATGGTGTACTTACAATGCATCATTACATTGAAATGTACATTACAGTGCACCATCATAAGTCACTGAATATAGAAAAAGTAAATAGTAGGGCAGAATGGAAATATGTTAGAAAAATTACCTCTGAAGTATGTCCACCATATTTTCTTTCTATTGTTCCTAGTTTTAACCAGCCATTGCATGTGTCATGTTTCATGAGCACCAAATTCACAAAGAAAAACGAAGTGTAGGAAGAGATGTCAACTACAAAAAAAACAAAACTCCAAAACTAAAAAAGTCATTTTACAATCATTTTACAAACAGGCAGCCAGATGGGGAAGAGCATTTTTAAAGACTCTGCAATAATGAAAGGTGCCTGACTGGAATCCCTGGAGAACGAAGTTCTTGTTGCCACTGATTAATACATGATACACTGTCAGCTTCCCCAACAGAATGACAACATCTGTCGTTCTGAGAAAAGATGCGATTTGCTGCATAGACCTGCTTGCTAAAAGTGGTGTGGTCTCCTTTTGTGATATGAACTCACATCTCCAGGAGCTGCACTGTGTCCACCGTCTCATTTCAGGGTTTCTGAAAAGTCAAGCTCTTTCAGTAATTAGCCTGAACAGATCAGAAATGGTAAGAGTTTTCCCAGCCTATGATCAAGCCTACAGATGGCATAGCCCACTTATTGCCTGTTTTTGTGGTAAAACTGGACAGCCTCAAAATAAACTAAATTACTTGAGTTTAATCTCTGCTTATTAAGTTTACCAATCATGTTGCTGAACAGATCCTTGGGCAACATGGTCTAGGGTGAGGCATCCCTGCCTATGACAAGGGGTTTGAAACTAGATGATTTTAAGGTCCTTTCCAATCCAAACCACTCTATGATTCTGTGATTTTGTTTCACTGAAGATCTTGATTTTCTCATGAAACCATAGGAAAGTGGAAAAATGTCAGGTCTGCACAATACAAAAAAAAATCACTTGAAACAAGTGAAAGTTCATAAAAATCTTGGACTGTGGAGAGGGCCAAGAAACTACTGTAAATGGAAATCAGGCACTCCAAAGTAGCTGACTTTATGCAAAGTAGGAGAGTACAGTCAAAACACTTACAACAATCAATATAAGTTGTTGGGTAAAGTTTTTTCCATGTCCCATAAATTATTGAACAGTTAATTTCGTCTTTGTGCCTGCAAGACATTCTAGCTTTAGAATGACAGCTTTATCCATTAAAGAGAGTGTGGTGACAGCAGTACAGAGAGTGCTGAGAATGCAGGGAGAGAAGACCCATTCTCAGCTGCATTACCACTGAGAAATACTGGGACATATCAACATCTTAATCAATATGCGAGAGTCAATTACCAAGGAAGCACGAGGCTTAAGCAGGATCTGATTATTAGGTTCATGTTTAGTCCACCAAATGGGTGAAATCAATACAAAGCTGAACATCACACAGAAAATACATAGCCATCCACTCTTACCCAGCCTTTATCCTCTTCTTATCCTCTCCTGAGCCAGATTCACACACACACCTCTTCTCTATTTCATACTGCAAGGATAGATCTCAAGGCCATCTGCAAAAAGGACAGGAACAGAACAGATTGCAAGGGCCAAACTCTGTCTTTGGAGGCACGGAGACTACACCTTCATGGCTCCAAAAGTACATTTCTGGAGATAAATATCTTTTCAGGAGAAAAAGTTCAGTTCTTCAAAATCTGTGTTTTTGTTTTCCTCCCTTCTGGAGGATTCAGCAGATCAAGACACTTACTGAGTTCTGGGAATGCAAGTAGTAGAGAGCTGTTCGTTGGGTTTTGTTTTGTTTTTTTTTTGCAGAAGAGAGGTAAGATGCTGCCTGGGTCACTCACTGTCTAGATTTCTATTCTGAGTAGTTCCATGGGTTTCAAAAAGAGATGAGGAAGCATGAATGGAAACAAGAATAGTATTTGGGGACTTAATACCTTTAATGTAGTGTCTAAAGTGACCTCAGATATATTATCTGCTCCCTATGCCTGTTGATTTGATTATTTTTTGATAGCAAAGTCAGTGGAGCTGAATCATTGCTTTTTCAGGCACAGTATGAATACATGGAATAGCTGGTTTCACCAATGGCCAGGTGGTTTATGTCCATTTTTTGGCTAGTTGTGGTGATTCCATTTTAAAAGGAAAGATCAGAAGGTGAGAGTAGCAACTGAATATTAGAAACTGAATCCTTCACTTGCTTAGGAGAAGGGATTTATACTGGAAGCAATCCTAAATCCTTAAAGATTCAGAAATGTATGGAAAAAATAGCAATTAAGAATTGTGAAAAAAATTTGAAAAGAATTGTGAGAAGATTTAATAGTGTAAGCTGATTAGGCAGTACAAAACAACTGCTTGTTACACTAAAGTATGGACCTAAGTTTGGAAGAAAAGAACAAAGACAGTTTTAAAGGAGGTACTATGGACCTATGGACTTGCCCTGAAGCCACCTGTAATGCCAGGGTTTACTTCCATGATGCAAGATCTGACTATCTGCTTAGCCTTCAAAGTAATCTTCAGGTGTGACTGTACTCTCAGTGAAAACCCTGCAGAGCAGACAGAAGAGAAAGGCTTGGTCTGTCCTGCATAGGGAGGATTCAGCACCAGGAGTCTCCATGAACTTGTACTAAAAGTCCCCACTCTTGGGTGACAAAGAATGGCATGGGGAAAGTAGAAAATGGCAGAGGTGGGGCCAGAGAACAGATTGCATTAGGAAGAGCACAGCAGACTGACTCAGCTGCAGCACTGCCTTAGTACTGTGACAGAATCCAGTGTGGCTGGGTCTGCAGATTCAGGGCAAGATTCTGAGAAACCTCCTGTTTCCACCTATGCAAAGCAGAAAACTTGCCTCGGTGTGTTGATGACATGAGTATACCTAGCAGGTAATGTGCTCTTCCTCGGTTTTTGCTACCAAAGAGGTAATTAAAAAGCGGTGTAAAACAGCAGTTTAAGGGTGGAAAAGGTGCATCCTAGGAATTTGAAAAGCAAACAAAATAAGCTGATGTCAGCCACTGCATGGAACTTTCTCACCTTTGTTTTTACCAGAGAAAAAAAATGTGGAAAAAAATTGGCAGTATAAAGGGATATTGAAAGCATGACATATTTGTCTGTTAAGTATAAATATGAACAGCTATGGAGATCTGGTGCTATGGTGCTAGGTTTTAACTCCAGTAACATTCATCTAGTGCCAGGAAACACTAGATTTAGTACCTGAGGGATTGCAGTCTCAAATACCTTCTACATTTTGTTTTAATATGCTGCCAAGAATTTAAATTGGTAAAAGATGG
Source organism: Agapornis roseicollis (assembly GCA_002631895.1). Classification (NCBI taxonomy): domain Eukaryota; kingdom Metazoa; phylum Chordata; class Aves; order Psittaciformes; family Psittacidae; genus Agapornis; species Agapornis roseicollis. The sequence continues at coordinate 67,216 of NDXB01002839.1, forward strand.
GGTCTGACAAAAACTTGATCCCCAAGAGCCTTTCTGGCACAGGTTTATCAGGGAATATGGTACCATTATTTTTTTTATAATTATTTCTTTTGGTGGTGGTCGGGGAGCTCATTTATAACTCTGTGACTTCTACTCCCAGATGTATTTTTAAAAATCTTAAATAAACAAAGGTTTTGATTTTATTGGTGGCGCTAGGAGCTGTCATTCATTTTATATACAATATGCTGTCTTGGATCGTAGTCATTTTAACATACTTCTTGAAAGGTCAAGAGCAGGCAACAGGAAAAAAAACCTGATTGTGGGATACACATTCCCTTCAAACCACTACCACCCATCTGGTACCTTTCTGTTCCAGTGAGAGATGATATTATAAGACATAGCAAAGTCAGGCAACTCTCTTAGGCCCAGTCCTGCTTTTTCTGAAGTCAACAACCAGCATGTGTTTTGCAGTACATGTAATGGGAGCAGGCATTTCACAAGGAAATGCAGGTTTGCAAAGACTGGACTTCTGTTGGAGATAGACATCTAACAAAATGATGCTTAACTTTAATTGGATTAATAGTAACCCTCTTATCTTCTCACTGAATAGGAGGTTCCTGTGATGCCTCAATGAAAAGGGAAGCAAAAATCCCTCTTCTATATTGGCACTGAGACCCGAATTAGTTGATGTAAAGTCTAGAGTCATTTTACAATATTGGGTAGGAAAGAGAAGGGGTATGGGTATTAATTTGCATGCTGACTGTGTTGTCTGTGTTTGAAGCCATGGAAATTTGGTTTGGCCCCAGGAATGGAGACTGCTTGTAGTCTCAATGCTAGCTCTATGAAGATGAGGACTGCCTTCAGCCTTAATCCTCCACTTTCAAGCTTTATGCAGCTGACCTGTAAACCCTTTACACTTATCAAACAGGCAACTACAAATAAGACCTCTGTCAAATAAGTTTAGTCACTTATCCAAGGTGATATAGCAAAAAATAGAATAGGGAGTAAAATCACAGAAGTTTCTGATTTCCAGATTTATATTCATTTCATCAGGTCAGGTTGCAGCCAACAACAGCACATATGAAACACGAAGGTAATATATACAATGCTATCTTTATGGTCCCACATTGCTCTCAAATGCCATAACCAGATCTCCCTAAATGTACTTTCAGGTTCACTCAGTAACAATTTATAGGGTTTGGTGGATTTCTTTTTGTGAAAAGAATTTGTCATCTTGTCCCCTGAGCAGACATGCATGGCTTGAGCTGCATGGAATGCCTTCAGTTTTAGTATACAATTAGATTAGACCTCTTACGACTTGTACATTTTCTGATACTTGTGGTATGGATAAGCTATCCATTTGATTATTTTTTCTCTGTAGCTCAAAGTACAAGATAAAATTCCTTTCACCTGTTGGAAAAAAAAAATAAAATTCTGTTGTATAAAAGCTATGTAGGCTTTGGTCTTCCTTTGCATTTTGCTGTTAAAAGAAAAGCACAATAGTTTTCTTATTAAAAGAATTATTACTTAGGTTTATAGTATGCCTTTTACCTTGAAGGAACACAAAACACTTTTCAAATTGCAGCTTAGACCTGGCAAGCTTCTGTGCCCTCACAGCGTCCTGTTGACTTGAATGATGTTCCCAACACATAAAGATTTCTCCATATGGTTCCACTTGCAGATCTGGCCCTCAAGGCACAATTTGTCGCTATGCCAAGAGAATAAAAGCACTTTGAAGAAAGGAAACTTTATACATTTCAGCTCAGAGTTTCCACCTGGGCTTTGTTCCTTGTAGAAGGAGAGGAGTTATGAGCTTCCAAGAGTAATGGGTGTTCTAGGATCTGCTGAAGACCCCAGTGCCAGAGCCCACTTTTTTACTGTCCCTGCCATAATGCTGCATTCTGAGTAGCTATGTTGCCTTTTGTGTATACTGTGGCACATGAAAGCTACCTCTTCTGCACCATTCTCCTGTTCACCTGAGGGAGTATGCACACCCACACATGCACATGGCATGCATTTGCCGCCCATGGCTGTGAGGAGGATGGGATTAATCCCCCTTCACAAGGTGACATTGGCAGTGCTAGGGATGACAGTATTGCATGTGAGATATTGTTCCCAAAGCAGGAAATATTCCTTCAACAGATGACTGAGCATAATCTCAGCAAAGCAGTCATCCACAGGACTGAGTGAAAGGGAGGGCACAACTTCAGAGTCAGTACCTTCCCCAGTCTCCTTCCCTGAGGTGTAACATATGGATGAGTTTCTCTTCCTCTCCAAAAGCAGAAATAATTCCCAAGCACTTTATAAACAGTGTTCAGTCTGTATGACACCCTGCAGAAATTCAACCACTCATTGACAGGGTGATTTGATAGGGGAACATTGTCCCTCATTGGTATTATGGGTGGAATTTAGCAGGCTATCTATTCAGGGAAGTTTAGTTAGCATACCCAGGCTAATATCACTACTCACAAAAAAAATTGAATAAAATATCTGGAGACTATAAGGGCAAACACTCACTTTAAGCTAACTTCCAACCACAGTTCGCATAAAAGTCCCTGACATTTGTTCATTGCTTTCTCTGTGTAAAGGTCATACATACCCATTAGTATATGTAATTTGCCATACACTACATATGCAAGTGTATAAACTGCTAGCATAATTTCCTGCAGAGTCTTCATTTATACTGACAGTTTCTGTTGCAAGTAGGAACCAGATAGGTCCACTTTGTGATTTGAGGATCTGAAGAGAACACAGGTGTAAGAACCATGCCTTCAGTATGGAAAGGCTAAAATCTTACCAAATGAGTCGCAAATTAGCAACACGAGGAAAAAATGTCTCACAATTTGGCTTCTGAATACTGTTTAGAGGCATGACATAGTGCAGCTTGTCCCCACACTCAATTTATAGTGAATTTGTGGTAACTGACAGAGTAGCTCCTTTTGTGAGAAATTATTTAACACATGGTTTCACTCTGTTCTACAAATAGCCAATATATACTTTTGCCTGTTAATATGGGCCCTTTGTTACTCTGGATAGGTAAAATACTCCATTAAAACAAATACATGAAAGTGTATTCTTTTAGAATATATTTAGACAAAGAAACATGCACATCCAGTTAAATCCCCTGTTCAGCCTTTCTACTTGAAGCATGTGTTCATTAATTGCTTGACTGTTCCACAATGTCATAACTAGCTAGAAGCATCCTAACTGAATATACTCCACACAATCAACTCAGATCAATGTGGTGGTAGGTCTCCTTTCATCCCTAGTCCAATAAGCCCCCTCCAACAACAGAGGTCCTTTGCATGCACAGGGCCCTGATTTATGTTTAGTGCAGCAGTGTTTTTACTGCTTTTGGCACAAGATGCTTGAAAGAGGTGAAAAAGACATACAGGCAAAAAGTCTGTTTAGAAAACAATTCCAACATAAGCACCATATGCCTTCAACTCATAGGTTCATTTCCAGGCAAGCCACCACAGCAAGCACAACAATTAGCTCCCTTTTTAATTTTTGCCCCTTAAAAAGGGGGAAAGGGGACAGAGCATGTTGAGGGGGAAGGAGGGGTGCCATTTCCTTCCTATAGGATTTTTTATTAGGGTTTTTAACTGTTTTTCTTTCACTCTGCTGGTTTACTGCCTTGTATCTATCTACCCCTCAGGAGTTTAAAAGCCTCTAGTAAGTATTATTACATTTTTAAAGTGTATTTTCTGATTGTGTGTATGTGCATGTGTGTTGGAGGAAGTTAAACCCTCATGCACTAAGGAGCAGACTGGCTTATATCATCATTGGTCGACCAGCTTCTGTGCAGGGATGGCAATTTTCACCAGCTGGGAGCATACCTCCATAGTGTCTCATTCATTCCTGGATGTGCAGACACCAAGCTAAATGTTGCACATAACTTTTGTATTTGGCCAAATCTTTTGATGTGTACATGGAATAGATTTCTCTGGACTGGGAAAAGAAAGCCCACATTGCTAAAATAAACGTAGAAGCTATAAGAGGAAAAAACAGAACTAATAAAATTCATCAGTTTTGTTACCCCTTTGTTCTGTGTTATTGCTGATCAGGAGAAAAGCCTTAATAACTTCACAAAAACAAGGCATTTTTGCTAGTTTGGTCAAGGCACAAGGGAGATGATAGAATCATAGAGTAGCAGGTTGGAAGGGACCTCAAGGATCATCTGCTCCAACCTTTCTTGGCAAAAACATGGTCTAGACAAGATGGCCCAGCACCCTGTCCAGCGAATCTTAAAAGTGTCCAATGCTGCGGATTCCACCACTTCCCTGGGGACGTTATTACAATGGCTGATTTTTCTCATTGTGAAAACGTTTCCTGTGGTGTCCAATCAGAATTTCCCCAGGAGTAACTTGTATCCATTCACTCCTTGTCTTTTCCATGAGAGCCCTTGTAAAAAGAGAGTCTTTGTCTTCTTTGTAGCCACCCTTTAAATACTGGAACATGGTGACAAGGTCTCCCTAAGTCTTCCTTTCTCAAGGCTGAACAAACCCAGGTCTCTCAGTCTTTCCTAAAACTCAGGCTTCCCAGTCCTGTGATCATCTTTGTGGCCCTTCTTTGGACCTTCTTCAGCTGCCCCATGTCTTTCCTATACAGTAGGGACCAGAAGTGGGCACAGTATTTCAGGTTTGGCTTAAAAATACAGAGGTTTACACAAGAGCATTACCAGTATCTCTACATGAACTGAGAATATAAGGCTCCCCAATTTTTAATAGTAAACTTATTTTTATTTTTCCAGGAATTCAGTATTGTGATCTCCGGAGCTCAGCAAAAGGGAGAAAAAAAGTGTTCCCTTTTTTTGTTTCACAACAAAGGGAAGGTGGAGGTTAACCATGAGCAGTAACTGATCATCAGACACCTAGAAAAAATAGGGTTTAATTTTTATACAGCATCTAATATAGTATCTATAGCTAGAGTTTATCCATTCACTTAGGACAAGATCTGGATCACTATTGATTGTACACTAATGGCTGACAAGCTGCTTTTTACTTAAATTATTCAATGAATAATATGCCATTTTCATAATTCAGCCAAAGACTACGTATGGAATAATATATTCACTGAGTATTTTTTCAGTGAGTCCCAAGAAAATGATTTGCAAATAAATTGAGAAGTTTCTTGTCCAGTTCAATTGCACATGGGCTTCAGCCTTTGAAAACAGTGCCTTCCTAGGGCAAAGGAATATCCATATCTGGGAGCATGTGGAGCTGTATTAAGCTTGCTGCTAGATCTGCAGGAGGAGACAAAGTTTACATGGGAATGAAAGGGCTGTGATGTGAACAGCCCCCGATATTCCCTCTGCCATGTTCTGTAGTTGGAAAATATCAAATTCTTCTCTCAGGTCTTCGTACAGGAAATATTCTTGCCAGTGACACCATCTGCCCTAAGATCCCAAGGCACCTTACGAACACCAGCAGACCTGGCTGTCACAGAAGGCAGCCTCACTAGCCAGGAGTTAGCTCAGGATTAACAGCGTGCTGGGAGGTTAGTTGGTACATTGATGACCAAGGTTGCCTCACTGAGAGGATCTGGTAGGATCCTGATGATCCTCTTGTACTAAGTGTTACCTGCTTGGACATCCTCCTCCAAAGTCCTGGCTGACAGCACACACCCTTAAGAAGGGATGAAATTGGCTCTGTTTAAAAGGTGGAGTTTCTTTTGTGTAAAAGGCAGTGATCTTTTTGTTCAGTTTTCCTTTTATTTCAGAGGAACACAGATGTCAACTGAGGGAAAAACAAGACAAGATGGTCCCGAGACATGCCACTTCCACTAGTATGATGACTGTGCCAGAGTGCTGAGCTGCACCAGCAACTGTAAGGGGGAAATGTTTGTGACAATAACAATATGACACCAGGGGAAAGAAAAGGGGGAGAGAGAATTTCTGGAATGAAGGGAATTAGCTAGAGGTCAGGGGGTTGAAGCATGAATGGTGAGATGGATACACAGAAAGGAACCCAGCTGGGAGAGGCATCTTTTCTGGGCTGGATTTTGTTTATTTTGTTAGTAAAGTTTAATCTGGGGAGGGAGAGTGTCTTCTTTGCTTACCTGGAAACTGGAGATGGGCAACTCAGGTTTGGAACTTGCCACTAAACAATGCCTAAGTCAAGATGCAGATCCAAACAATACAGTGCTGCTAGTGCAAAATCAAATTTTCCTGTTTCTGGACTCTGTGCCTGCCTTGGCTTTTGCAGCCTGTGCCTCTTTGTTGCCCAGTCTGCCCTTCAGTCACCCTTCAGTCTGTGTCTGGACAATACTTCACATCAGTTCATAAAATCCTCTCAATCCACTTTCTCTTTCTTTTTTTTCCCAAAGTATCAGACTAGCAATCGCATGTCTGCCCCATTGACCACAAACTCATATATTCTCCCGCCTTCTCCTCCTTTTTCTTCTTTTTTTTTTTTTTCCCTGGCAATTAAAGAAAGTAAAATCTAAGACCAAACAAATCAATGTTTACAGATTTGTAATAAGTTTCTTTCTATTTATTTATTTATTTTCTCTTTAGTCACTAAAGAAGCAGCAGCAACTTGCAAGGAGCAGTTGTTGCCAGAGGGTGAATCATAGCTATATTGATTTGATTATGTAAAAGCTCAGAGGAACCTAAAGCCAGATACAGAAATATCTCATAGTCCAAACCCTGTGGGACACACACTAGTAAAAAAGCAATCTTTATATTGTTCCTGATAAAAGCATCATTAGTTTCCTCACAGTGAAACCATTTCTCTGCTGATACAGTATATGGTTTTCCTTTTCTCTAGAATCCACTCAGACATAATTAACACTCAGTTACGAGACTTCAGCTTCCCTCTGGAGTGCGTGTTTCAAGGCTGGCGAGAATGAGGACTTACAAGCCTGAGAGCCTCTGAATTGCTTGTCTCTCCATGGAACAGAGGTCTGTCACCTGGGGCATGGGGTACACTGGACCTGGGTTGCAGCACCCACTCCCAGGCCCTTGGTTGCCCATCCAGTGGGGATGCAGATGCCTGGTGATCCCACTGTTGCTCTGCCAGCAGCTGTCTCTCACTCCCTTCCAGGCTTTATACCACAACAAAGGCATGAAACCACACAAACACAGGCATATGGTCCTGCACAAACAGACATGTTCCCAGCTTGTCACAACAAAACACTCAAATGTGTTGTTTTCTGTGGAGCAGCTCCTAGCAGGTACCCCAGCATTCTGCTGCCATGCTGACTTGAATGTGGAGTTGAAAGGGGATAGGGGCAAATAGTTTAAACTAAAAGGCTACAGAGACCTAAGACTACACAGTTTTATCCACTTCTATTAGCCATGTGTCTAATATATGGGCAGACTAAAGGTGATACCAGGCAGACGTGGAACAGCTATGCTACTTGCTAAAGTGCTTCAGAGAGGAAACCTTGTGTAGGTGAGAGAAGGGAAAGGGTCATTTCAATGTTTGCACCCGTCTTCTCTTCCAATCAATGTGGAAACTCCTCAAGGAAACTTTGAGACACCTGGAAGTTTTGGGGATAACTCTGAAGGATTTATACACACAATTTGAACCAATGACAGAAAAGTCTAAATGTGACTATTTTGGGGGGTCATTTTACCTAATTACAAATTTTCCTAATTGCAAAGGCCTTTCACCTTATTGCAGCACCCAATAAGTGGGATTGTCTTTTTTTGTTTCTCTCTCTCTGTCCAATAAATGTTTTCTTCTTTCTCAAAGCTGGTCTATTGGCTGCAATCCTGGCTGGCATAAACCTTGAACTCTTCAGAAAGTGCCACATAGCTGCATATAGGCTAAAGCACAACATTTAGAAGGCTTATAAAAGCAAGCCTACTGAGCACTTTGCATAACCAGTGCATAAGAAGAAAAGCTGTTCACATAAATAATTTATTCACCTCACCATTTGCAGTGATTTTTCATTATCAACACAGGAATAAATCCAATGGTTTCAGGTTTCTTCAGCTGCTTCTGCAGTACCCACAATGGCAGATGTGGAACTATAGATAATAGTAAGTGCAAGGTAGCAACCTGCCTGCCTGATTAACTTGTTCCAGTAGGACAGATTGTTACTGCTCACAGCTATGTCTGTCTCTCATTGTAAGATGATCATAGAATCATAGAACAGTTAGGGTTGGAAAGAGCCTTAAGACCATCTAGTTCCAATCCCCCTGCCATGGGCAGAGACACCTCCCACTAAACCATGCCACCCAAGGCTCTCTCCAACCTAGCCTTGAACACTGCCAGGGATGGAGCACTCACAACTTCCTTGGGCAACCCATTCCAGTGCCTCATCACCCTTAGAGTAAAGAACGTCTTCCTTATATCTGATCTAAACCTCCCCGTGGCCCTCCTCTGGACTTGTTCCAACAGCTCCATGTCCTTTTTATGTTGAGGACACC
>NDXB01002840.1:0-39825 GCA_002631895.1 Agapornis roseicollis
GGGGGATGGGGTGAGTGGGAAGGGATGCAAAAGCCCAAACTGATTTTTCTCTTCTAGATTTAGAGGTATATTACAAAGAAGATAACAGAAGGAATCACTTTTCAGGCAAGGAGGCACAGCAGGCCCTGTAACAGCTCTCCCTCTCTCTGTCACGTACACATACAAGCAGAAAAGTCCTTGGGTCTTTCACCTGAGGTGCCCTCACTGTTACAGAGAAAATCTGGGCAAAATTGCTGGGCTTACACAGACGGAGTAACCTCTGCTCAATGCACAGACAACTCCTGCCAGTGGGTTAGCTGAAAGGTGCCTTTCCTAACACAACTCCCAACATGTTTCTTTAGCTAAAATTAGAGATGCTTTTACAACACTGAAAATCTATGGTTTGGGGGTGGGGGAACAGAGAAGAGCAAAAATGATGTCCCAGGAATGAAGATGTGGAATAATTTTCATGCTCAAGCAAGGCAAGGGAGAACCCATGTAAAATGAGGGGGAGCAGGAGATGGGACATACCATCATATGTATGTTTTTTAAATACAAAAGGAGCAAACTGGACTGAAAGTTAAAAAGCAAAGCATTAAATAGAATGCTTTTTTTAACTCTTAGGAATGCCATCATTATAGATTTCAGCCTACAGAAAAGTAACATGCGGCTTAACATACAAACAGCTTTAAAAATGAGCACACTACAGGCCATGCAACATACGTGCAGCTTCTGAAGATATAAAAAAAATCATATTTTCATACTAAAACTGCACCAATGTCACCTTGCAGAAGATCCACACCTATTTTAAACAAAACATCACTCTCTTGTCTATTTCTACTCACAGACCTATTTAAATAGACTGACATTTTAAATAAAGAAGCAGGTTTTAAAAGGAAAGCAGGTTTCCCATAGTTAGGTAAACTGCACAACAGAACACATTAAGGACAAAATATTACATGTACCAACACAATAGAACTACAGACAAAACTTTCTCCCCCCCAAATGATTCTACAGTGCTTCTCCTATGTAAAAATGCAAACTGCTTCAGACAGAAGCCACTAAAATCCGTCTGAGTAGTACAGCATACAGAGAATCCTGTTGTCTAGCAACCAAGTGCACCAAGAATAATTCCTGCTTATATTCTGAGATGTATAAATTTCTTCATGCCGGTGCATATCACACACAAACACACACACAGAAGTACATACCTTTTGCCCCTCTGAGCACAAATCCAAATCCTTCATTGTCTTTTTTCTGCAGGACCACTGCCTTTTCTTCTATTATGCAGTCACTGTAGAGAGAATTCCGAGGATAGCGACCATTATTACATCCCTTCATCACCACTGTAGTAGCTGCTCCTCCAGTGTGCAGGTTCATCATCATCACAGCCCGTTAATCAAATAATATTGCAGTAACCAAGCATGGGAAAATAAAGAACAAATAGTAGCGAGGGGAAGACAAAGACTAAGCTGAATGATAAAAGAGAACATGACAAAGCAACTTAAATTGAATAAAAAAGGCAGAGAGGAAAAAGAAAGAAGAAATCATGCATGATGGTTTGTATTCTATATGAATGACTGAATGAACATGTGATCATGTAATCTGTTGGCTAGCTAGGATTCTAAAAGGAAAAAAAGTAAGTGAACTGAACGACAGTATCATTAAAAAACTCCTCAATCGTGGATGTACCAGATGCATCTTCTAGTGAAGCCAAAATGAAACCAACCAGAAGAAAAATGAGGCAGCATTTTAAATTTAAAGAGAATAAATTATGATTTTCTATTAGCTAACTAAAAGGCACAAATATATTCTGAAAGCTATGCCTTGCATCAAAAGCCCTTTTTCAATCCTATTGAATGTTGCATGCTGCAAGAATCCCACATGATCATCTGACAGCCTACAATGCTAACAACGTGCAGCTGCCTTGGCGTCATCAGGCACCAATTTCCACAGCATCAAGAATCTGCATAATTGAAATAGTAACAAGGCATGCACAAGCAGGAAAGCACATTTCTAAGGAATATTTTCCATCTTCTGATAAACAATTAGTATTATAAAACAAGGAGACAGTGTAAAGGGCTATTTATGTAAGCAGTATATCCTTAAAGAGAAAGTAGCCTTAAGAATCTTTCTGTCATTGGTTAAGGAAAAAGTAGACGGTAGAGGAGGAAAAGGCATAAAATCCACATTAAAATGGGATCTTTCCTATGCAGAGAATGATCTGCAAAAGCCTCACGCTGTTTAGTGCTTTTCATTAAACGCTGGGTTACTAAAAATAAGCTCACAGTAAAAAATGATTCTGAATGCTCTTTAAGGTATAAAATCATTACACAGCACAAGTTGCAAGACATTCTTCTGAACAAAGGCAGTGTCAGGGGTTAAGTATTCATGAATCAGAAGCGCTGCAAAACATGCTGCTAGGCTGGCTTTAACATACCTACAAACCCAGTTAAGAGAGAAAGAAGTATGAGCAAGTTTTCTTATTTCTTTCCCAGTCATCCACTATGACAACTGGTCTCATACAGAACCTCGTCCCTATGGCACTGATATGCTAAGGGACCGGATCCACTCCAGTGCCATTAATAATCCAGAATAGTAGGAGGCAAGTAATAAATTAAAACTGTGTGACCTTTTCATTTAAAGCTCTGGACAAAGACAAGGATAATGAGAGCAGCACACCAGTGGACAGCCTCCAAACTCCACATCTTTTGTGTATTCCAGGCTATCCTTTCAGTGACTTTCCAACTCCAAGGGATGTGACTTCTTACTGCTAATGTGATGGTGTAGCTGTGTCTTCCAAATTCCAGAGCATTTAAACACCACACAGGAATTTAAACTACCTCAGTGGTGACTTTCTGAGCAACAGATGATTGTCATAAGTATCAACAGCTATTGAACACTGTCTCTCAACATACTATTACTTATCTTTCTTACTTATTATTTCTTACTTATTCTTACTTATTATTGTTATCAAGTGGAAGGTGTCCCTGCCCATGGGCGGGGGTTGGAACTACATGAGCTTTAAATCCACTCCAACCCAAACAACTCTATGATTCTATGACTATTTACTATATAAATCAGATATTACCTGCACTTACAATTAAAAGCCAAACACACTCCTGCTCATGGATATGAGGGTGTGATGGAACTTGCAACCCACAGAGCCCTTGCTGCAGTATTGAAACCCTCCATCAATGTCCAAAACTGACAGAAACTGAGTGAACCTACAAGTGCACTGGCTTAGTCTTTCCATGTCACCACTCACATTTTCAAGATGGGGCCCCATACTGCTGAAGAGTCAACTGTAAAGCTGTCTTCAGCTTTCTTCTTAATACACAGTCAAATTAATAAAACCCATTTCCCTCAAGTTTCCTTGCAAACAATCAATAGCTTAATAGAAATTAGAAGGCTGCTTTTGAGAATCTAATCATAGAAAGTGTTTGGTTCAAAGATAACTCCTCCTCTTCCCTCCCCAAATCCAACTCTTATCTTACTTCATTAGTATAAGGAATTCAGAAGCCCATTAGGTGGATACCTCATCAAACCTGGCTCTGAGTCCTTCAGTTTTGCTAACAAAAGCAAATAAATTCCTTTTATCATTCCTTAAAACACTGAAGGTTGAAGTTCCAACACCAGTGCTCAGAAACTTGGGATCAGTTCACCTGATCAATGTTAAGCACTTAAAGAAAAGGCATCTGAGGTTCTGTCACAGCCAGGTAATGAAATCACAGGTATTTTCTAGTCATGCTCACTTCTTCCTAATGTAGAGGTCTACAATTGTTCAGATTAAAAGTATGAAAACCAACTATGATTTTCTTTTCATGCACTGCACATTTGTAGCATAAACTACTCAGGTTTAGACTTCAGTTTAAACATTGAAAGTGGGAATACAAATTGCCAACATTTCACAAAGTTTCATGGTTTACAAGCAAGGGGGAGGAGAAAGGGAAGGGAAGAGAAGTGTAACATGACTTTTTGGTAGCATAATGTGCAAACTGATCTCTATTACTTGACAAATACAGCTTAATAATATATTGTTTCAGTCCCATAGTACATTAAGAAAAACCCCATCACAGCCTGTAAAAAAAAATGTAGCTCTGAAAACATCCGATCTGTAGCTATTTCTCCCCATTTACGTTTTAGGAGAAGGGCACCTGCAATAATCTTATGGTGTGAGCAGCCTGAACTTGCTTAAAGAAATCTCAAGAAAGCAAACTGTTTCTCCACATCCCCCCCAGTGCTGCAGAACTCAGAACTAGCAGCAGGAAAGGGACGGAAAACAAACATGTGCACACAAATAAACCAGACCTGCAGCCTCTATATTCCTTCTCCAGCAAACTCACTTTGCACCCCTGAGGGTGGAAGAAGAAGGAAAAAAGAAGTTTAACCTCTGTTTGCTATAATGCTTTCTTTTTGCTTTGCTGAACAGGACTCTCTTATCTTAACATCAACCTGGCCCTCTTCACTGAAGACATACTGAAGTTCTGTTCACGGTCTACCTGGTTCTGGCAGGCAAAGTGGTGCCAACTGTAAAAGTAGGTCAAAATTTCTCATAACAAGCCTTCTTGGCAGCAGTTCTTTGATCCTGAAGGTGTTGTAAATACTTAGCAACAGAATGGGTATATGCTATAGCTACCAGTGACAAATAAAGGCGACATTACATTACAAGACATTGCAGAGGTCTGAGCTCCAGCAAGAGGCATTTCTTCACCGATCCTTTGAGTACAGGCAAACAACACACTGTACAACAGTTCCTGCTACCTGTGACGCACCAAATTTCAATAGGTAAAATCCTTGAAGTCCATTTCTGCCCCATGTCAAACTGAAATCAAACAGCATCCTTTCCCGATCTGTTCAAACAGCATTAGAACCAGGTTTTCAGAATGCTACTAGTTCCATATTATGGTAATGAGTAATTTTAAAATCAATGTAGGGCACACATTACTTGGATTTTGGGCTGTGTAAGTCCAAGATTCACCGCACACAAAGCTAAATGCAAAGTACATCCTTTCGAGTGCAGAATACTTCTGCATGAAGTACAATCTTACATAAAAAAACTTCAGGCTAAAAATGAGTCAATCAAAAATCACTTTATTCACTTTATCCAGACTCTAAACATTAGAAACCACATTTGTTCATCAGTTCATGTGGCTTCCCTAACACTTAAGGACTCAACAATTGTGCAGAGCTGTTGGAATTTCCATACTTTTACAGACTTCTCAATGGAGAAAGGTAAATAAAGAGATTTACCCATGTTCAGACACCTGAGATTTGAACTCAGCACTGTTACGTTCAACATAAACACCATCTTTTATGTAGACTTTTCAAGACAGCAAGAATTTCTGCTTTGCTAACAGCCCACTAAGACAATACTTGAGGAAGGAAGCAGAAATGTCAAGTTCTTCATAAGGATATGTATGAAGAAAATAAAGGTTGAAGCACAGGTTCCTGATGGAGGCAAACCCAGGAAACCTAGTTGCCATTTAACAACTAGAGTAACTACACCTTATTGTAAAGCATGACTTACTCCAAGAGTTAAAATACTAAATAACAGAGAGGGAAGCTGGCAGGACCATGGAACATGTATAGGCCAGTTTGTAGCATGTGTACCAGTGCTGACTTGAATCTGAAAACCAGCACGTAGAGGATGCTCCACTCATCATCATCTGGAAACAGAAACGGCTATTTGGCATATTGTCGATCTCTCCCTAAGGCAGAGAAAACATGAATTTAAATAGGAATTATTTTCCTGATTCTCTCCCAGTTGTGCATCCACCAGAAACATAACCGAAGTTGAACATTTTCAGCTTTAACAAACTGGACTACAGCCTTCCATGGCAGCACAATTATCTAACAGATCACACATGAGATTCAACCAACCAGGGTTACAACCAAACGAGTGTGTTTACTTCCTATGGTTTGCCTTTTCTACTACTTATTCTTACCTTCTAGCAATGCCTTCTGTAAGCACAAAATACTCTTACAAAGGATATTCAATCTAAAAATACAATTACATATTTTGTCCTGCCCTGAGTCAAAATACATGCAGACTTGCTCTGCACAACTGATCAACCCTGCCAATATGATTTCAGTCACGTAAGACAAGTCTAAATGATTTTCCTGTAGAAAGCATGTTTACCTGAAGGTTTACAGCAAGATGTGTTCGGAGGGAAGGCAGTAAGAAAATATCTTTAAATAGACGGTTGATAAGTACCTCAACATTCTACTCGAGGAAGGCACAACCTGTCATTAGAACAGAAATACTGCAGAACAGTAAACTTTAAGCTGTTAAACTTCTTACTATGTAAAGATAGAAGTCCAGGGAGTATAATGCTGGGACAATAAGCAATATAAGATGGAGAAGGGATGAGCAGAGTCACACGGAAGAACTACCAATGCAGGGCTGTCCTTTCTGCTCTTCCATATTTGAGGCCAAGAGTTTTTTCACAACAAGTTGTATATATAAGTAAAAACATTGTTTCCTTCCTTTGCAGTGTTTGGACTTTTCCCTTTCTTATGCCAAAACCCATCAGCATTGTTTGTAGGAAGTCACAGATGTAATTGTTTCTCATTTCCTCACATACAGGACTGGAGCACAAGCCTACATTTTGTTCCATGGAGTTACTGTACTTAAAGTGGAGTTAGGCTAAAGTTGAACTGTTTTCCAAAACAATGATTTAATTATCATGATCCAGAATTCTCCAATTAGCACAACATTTACTGTTAAAAAGATGTTGTATTTGAAGGCAATGAAGCTGCCCATCCATAAAAGCTAATACAGTTCTCAAAATTGTCTTTAGTGTCTTCAAAATACACTGGAGAACAAGCATCAGTCCACCAGGCATTCACAATTACAGGGACTCCAAGTAATTCTGCTGTTTCACCAAAACAACAATTACAAAATCAGGGCTCCATATGGACATGAAGCACAGAATAAAATGCTTAGTGCTCCTATGGATTCCAGCTTCACAGGTACTCTCAAAGAAACTGCAGCATCAAACGACAGTATCTTTACTTGCACTTCCAACTGTTGGTTGTCTGTCAATGCCTTGCTGGCACTCAGGCAAAAAACAAAAGAAGAACACAGGGAAGGAAACATCACCATCTTTGTACTGTTGGTCTCTCTGGCTTTATAATTTGTGGCAAATAAATTCAAATTGCAACAGAATTCTAACTTCTCCTCAGCCAACTTTACATTTCCCTCATGTACCAATGGCTAACTCAGCACAGCCATGTCTTCCTTAGCTGGGGACTTTCAGGCCAAGTAAAAGAGTGGGAAAAGAGGATGCTTCAGTAATGCTCCTATCTACCTCCTATATCCACATAGTTGTCTTTTTGATCTCCTCTGTCAGTGCTGTTTCTACAGAGTTCAGTGAACATCACACAAATCTTTCATCATGAGAAAAACAAGGCTGTATATTTTAAACTGAAATTCATTTGTTGATGAAAGAGGTATATGCCAAGCTGTAGCATGCCATAAAAGACATTTAGATACTCCCTAATTCTTCTATCGCCCAGAGGAAATGACAGAGTACAGTAAAACCTGGCAGGGTGTATTAACTTCTTCCACTTCAAAAGGTGTTTCATTCACACTTTCAAACAAGTAAACAATTTTGAATTGGATTTTGAATACTTGATGCCCTTGGTAAAAATGAAGAGTTCTTCACTAAGTTATCAAAACCACTAATATCAGTCATGAAGCGATTCCATAACAATTAGGAAGCCAGAACGACTGCGCTACTTTTTCCAGCCCTGTAACTGCCAGTTGCCCAAAAGATTACCCATAATTACACAAAGAATTAGCCTATGGTAAAGATGGTAACAATGCTGTATAATTTGTTGAACTTATGCTATAGAACATTACAAAGAAATACAAGTTTGAAAGAGAAATGTTAGATTTTGTAACACAAGTGCAAAGAAACTATTTGTTATGTAGAACTAAGGACAAACTTCCTCTATGTATATATATATCAGTCCACATTCTTTTATCTACCCTTTAATGATACTTTATATCCTACCCTTTGGTGTGTAAGAGTAAGTGATCTCAAGGAACACCTCAGTTGACTTATTTGGCTACTACTACTATTAGGTTTTTTCCTGTTCTCACCTTATGTTGCTGGAACTGTAACCACTAAAGTAACATGCTGACATGGCAAAACAGGAAGTCAAACAACCTCCTGGAAATAGAAATCATCCAGTAAAAGCCTGATCCTATATGATACAGAAATGTCAGGATAGGATATGAAGAGGAAAAAACTTAATGGTAAGGTCATGATCCTATATACATACACACAATATATATACCTGCGTGTATATATATATGTGTGGTCCATGTGCACCCATGTACATGGACAAACAGATATCCGTATATGAATATATATATACACACTATATACACACACAGAATACAATGAGTATATATACATTCTTCTTTAGGAGGGATGTTATTATTCTCTTGCCTCTGCACTGGTAAGGAGAAAACAAACCAGCATGTGGGATGAGGAGAGTGGCAAAGTGAGCTTAAAAAAAGAGAACATCATTATCTTAATTTCACTTGCATTTTAAAAATAAGGGTCAATTCAAGTAGCACACAAAGGAAAAACTAAACAGGAAACATTTAGGCAAGTGTCCTTCTAGTATAGAACAGGAGAGTTTTATAACACAGAGACCTTCCAGCCATTTCATACAGATGTGCCATCAACCACATTAGTAATTGGGCTACAGCACACTCATACCTAACACTCAGTAGCAATTTTCAGTTGTAATTATCAAGCATTTGAACAATCTAAGCCTGTACTATTATGATATTAATATTCATCACTCGTACTATGAGCCCTGAACAGACTGTACAAACATACAAATGTTTAGGTAACCAGAATATTTATCCACCTTAGTTTTTAAATTTGCATTTCTCTGCCCCAAACCAGCTGCAGTTCCAGCCCCTGCTGCTGTCATTAAACTACACAGAAACAGGAGTTTTCTCCCTAAGCATCATAACATACAAAGTATTTACACAAAAGGAATAGTAATAGCTATTAAGAACAGCACTCCTTTGCTATACAGGCTTTTAAAATCAATAATTTGCCAAATGTTTTTGCTAAAGATGGTCAGTGTTATCACAAACAACCCCAGTCACAAGGAAAACCATGTATGCAAGTTTAGCAAACAGGACAAGTAACAAAGGTAGATCCAGGGAAGTTAAGATACTAAGATACTAGTATGAGTGTACAAAACCATAACTATATATAACAATAAACATTTTCTTCAGCTGTTCTTAGAAAATCAATCCTTTAAAACATGAACGTATAATAAGTTAAACTAAGGAAGAAATTCTTTACTATGAGGGTGCTGAGGCACTGGCACAGGTTGAGAAGCTGTGTCTGCCCCATCTCTGGCAGTGTTCAAGACCAGGCTGGATTGGGCTTGGAGCAACCTGGTCTAGTGGAAGGTGTCCCTGACTGTGGCAGGGGGTTGGAACTGAATGAGCTTTAAAACCCCTTCCAACCCAAAGATGTCTATGCTTCATTGATTATATCTGCCTTCCTCAGGATCTCTCCATTTCTGTTTCTGTAATACACTTTAGTTACACTTTCAGGGAAAAAAAAAGTGTTTTATTAACACTTACAAAATGTGTTACAAGCCCTTTAAGGTGGCAGTTTGACAATGCAGGTCTTTGTAACTATTACTAAACTCACTAACATTTCAGAATCATAACCCAATTTGCTCACTCAACCAGAGAGTCTGAACATACTAAAGCCTAACATAAGTAAATTATGAAATAGGAGAAAGAGACTGGTGATTCCAGGAATGCTAACCATGACTTTCAAATTAGCTTTAAGGATTCCCTCTGGGTTTCCATCACACCTTCTTTGCTATGATAAGCAGAAGGAATAACCATCCCCCTGTCCTGTATTCCCTGGAAATGAAATACAGCTCTAATCACAAGAAGTCTGAGTAACCCTCACTGTTCATGTCAGCTTTGCAGATGTATTTCACTTCAAATTCTACACTGTGCTGAAGCGTACAGGGCTTTAATCATCATTGCTGAAGATCTTGTACCATTTCATGACATCTGAGTACAAGGCATGTTACAAGTTTCAAGTTCTATCTCGAAACAAATGAGGTATTACCACAGACATGGAAGAAAGTTCTTCTGAAAACATCTGCCCATTCTTTTCTTCTCCAACAGCATTAAAAATATAGTATTGAGTGAGAAACTTTGATTTAAATATACACTAAGAGGTGATTTCAATTAGAGTTTAATTTTCACGTATCCCTTTAAAAATCACTGTATTATTTTACAATCTCATTAACATTCAAAAGGACATGGCAACTCTACTTTTTCTTCTGAAGTACCTTCTCTCCTGTCACCATTTCTCTAATTACACCAAACCCTTGAGTTATTTCAAGCCTACTCCAAATTTTGTTTGCTTATCTGCAAAACAGCTTGATAAATGTCCCCCTGAGCAGCTTTTCCTGTCTAACACCATCATCCTTTTCAGCATTTATTTCAATGCATGGCCAGGTCAGCCCACAACTTTGGTAGCAGCAAGAAATCACTGACTGTACCAGCTGATGAAGAGACTGAGCTCTGCTTTATTTAAATTGGCTATTAATTTTCTTAAATAAGTGAATGTTGAACTGGAATCTCTCCTTATTGTCCCCCTTCCTTTGACATTCAGCCATGGCTCACTGGTTACACTGACGCATAATTCCTGGAAAGGTGAAACTTTTCTAAGTACTGGATAGATTTTGGTTTATCATTTCAACTCAATTGAGTAACTAAAATCCATAGAGTTTAATTTGAAGTGTATTTCAGAATTTATGAAGTTTCATGTGTTTACAATAGAGGCATGAACCACTTCTGCTTTAGTTACAACTGTTCAACAACTCTGACAGTACTATGCTGTTGGCCTTGTAATGCTAGTTTAAAGGACCATAGAATAATGGAATGGTTTGGGTTGGAAGAAACCTTCAAGTTCCAACTCCCTGCCACAGGCAGGGCCACCTCCCACTAGACCAGGCTGCTCCAAGCCCTGTCCAACCTGGACTTGAACATCATCCCATGTTCAAGTGATATTACAGTCTACTCAGTATCAGCCCTAGTTTTCAGTTTCAATTAAACATAATTCTGAGACCTTTTATCTGTGCCCAATATGCTTTTTTTATTTCAAAACATCAAGAAATTAAAACCACATGGGTAGCAGTCATTTCTCTAACCATGCAGTTGCCACTTTTGTAGCATGCATATTTAACTTAACATTCACTGATCTTCCGTTCCAAATTTTGCCATGAAGTCAGTTTTAGTGAAATCCTTATTCATTAGAGTAAATCCTTTGTTAATAGATTTTAGTCTAAATTAAGCCTTTGCTAGACATTTTATGTCGGAGAGAGCATGCACCTGAGCAATACAGCTATTCAATTGGCATATCTGCCAATCATTCCAATCCAGCATCCCCAACCTGCATGCTGCCACCTCCAAGGTTGGAGCTAGCATTTGCCTCTTGGCTCAGGGAACGAGTAATAGTTGCAAAAGACTTGGATGAAGAATCGATCTGTCTGCCAGGATCTTGGCATTCATCAGTATCTCAAGGTACAGGTTTAAGGTGAAGCAGTCTAACACACATGGGATTCAAGCCCAGATCCTTATTCCAGGGGAACACTGTGACACAAACTATAGCTTGTTATTTAGCAGGTCCCTTTTTATAGGGTTTGACCCTACTCAACTTATAAAGAAATACAACTCTAGCACATCTATTTTGTCCTAAGACAAAACATCCTCCTCCCACCAACCTTATGTTTGCTCAAAAGAAGTGACCAGCTTTACTTCTAGATTTACTTCCGGATGTCAACCCCTTCCTGACTTCTGGACAGTGTCTTTTTAAGATGAAAACAAGGACATATGTTGCCTGTCAGTCAACATCAGAATTTGCCTTGTACATCAACTTCTGAAAATACAACCAATATTTGTGAAAATCTGGCAGGAAAGAGGAAAAAAGCCAAAGTGGTTTAAGTCATTGCTCCCACTGGAGGAATGCCCACAGTGTGAGCACAAGAGTTATTTGTTCCTTTTGTCCTGCCAAGACTTAAAAATGCATCACTTACAATCAGAGGCACCGTATGTTGGCTTTTGCTCATCTAGTGATGAGGTGAGAGGAAGGCAGCCAAAGGTGTAATGGGGCTGGTCACCTAGAGGAATCTAAACCATCACAGTGGAGGCTCAAAGACAGGAATGTAAACCATTAATTGTTAGAAACTTCATCATTCTCCTGTTCCCTGAAAAGCAAACATTTTAATCCATTTGCTTCTTCTCTATCCTTGCATGAAATTATGTATCCTCCTAACTAACCTGCTATCACACCCTCACAGTTCCTTTTTGCTGTCCTCATCTTCCATCATTTCCACTTCCTTTTCCTATGTTTTCTTTAATTTTCTCTACTGTAATACACAAAATTTTATTCCTCCACATGTACAAGACACAGGCTGCTGCTTCAATTCTGACTTTTAAATCCATCCTGTCCTTCAGCATCTTGTCAGAGGAGTTACAGAGAAAACTGAACTTGAGAGTATTGGTTGCACGTTCACCAAACCAGACCTTGCAAACATGATGTTCTTTACCCATATTCACACAGTCAAGTTTTCACTAGCAGCAGAGGTAGATCCTTAGAGCTTTTCAGAAAGAGCATCTTAAGCTTTAATTTGGGAAAGGCTATGTATTCTTTATGCCAACTTTGGTCTTGGAAACTCTTGGTCTTACTTTGCTGACAATTTACTGCTAAAACTGTATGCAAACGTCTAAATGTCTGTCAAATTTTAATCATTACCTTCAATAGCATTAGTTGCTAATGGAAGGATCTTACTAAAGTGCTTTAAACAAACTTCACTACTAAGGCAGTAAACAATTTCAAAATGCATTTACAAGTTCATGGAAACCCTTATAACTCACTGCATCCTTCTGCATTTTACTGTAATTGTATTAGACTTTAATATTGTATCTCCATGCAATTACACTCCAGATTTCAAAGAAGAGATACTACAGTTCAGATATATGCACACACATCCGCCCTTTTTACCTCCTATTTTAGCAATTACTTTAAATATTTTCTGTAGTCACCAACATAAAAAGCTCAGTCCTGGCAGCACACAACAGCAGGGGAGGCAAAGTCCAAAGCTGCTGATTTGCAAGTAAGATCATTTTCATTGGAAATTAAATAACTGCAAATGAAAACTTTCCCGTTTTACATCTTTACCTGATCCACAAAATCTACGTCTTAATTATTGCTTACACATACATGTAATCTTACAAATTATACTGAATTATATTCAAGTGCATGAAGCAGAAGGTGTTAAAATGAGCCACACTTGACTCTGGGCTTCAGACATTGAGAAGAGTTCAACACTGTCAGACAATTATGAATTAATTCAGAGCAGGCATCAGGTGAGCCCAATAACATACCTTAGAAATAAAGCAACGATATACACTCACAAAAACATTTTACACACGTTGTGGTCTATAATTTGCCTTCTGAGGACTGTTCTCTATGCCTAGAAGAACCAAGCATATCACATCTGCAGAGATCATAGAATCATAGAATAGTTAGGGTTGGAAAGGACCTTCAGATCATCTAGTTCCAACCCCCCTGCCATAAGCAGGGACATCTCACACTAAACCATGTCACCCAAGGATTCATCCAACCTGGCCTTGAACACTGCCAGAGATGGAGCATTCACAACCTCCCTGGGCAACCCATTCCAGTGCCTCACCACCCTTAGAGAAAAGAATTTCTTCCTTAGATCCAATCTAAACCTCTCCTGTTTAAGTTTGAACCTGTTACCCCTTGTCCTGTCACTACAGTCCCTAATGAAGAGTCCCTCCCCAGCATCCTTATAGGTCCCCTTCAGATACTGGAAGGCTGCTATGAGGTCTCCATGCAGCCTTCTCTTCTCCAGGCTGAACAGCCCCAACTCTCTCAGCCTGTCTTCGTATGGAAGATGCTCCAGTCCCCTGATCATCCTTGTGGCCTCCTCTGGACTTGTTCCAACAGCTCCATGTCCTTTTTATGTTGAGGACACCAGAACTGCACACAATGCTCCAGGTGAGGTCTCACGAGAGCAGAGTAGAGGGGCAGGATCACCTCCTTCGACCTGCTGGTCACGCTCCCTTTGATGCAGCCCAGGATACGGTTGCTTTCTGGGCTGCAAGCACACACTGAAGCCAGCTCATATTCATGTTCTCATCGACCAACATCCCCAGGTCATTCTCTGCAGGGCTGCTCTGAATCTCTTCTCTGCCCAACCTGTAGCTGTGCCTGGGATTGCTCCGACCCAGGTGTAGGATCATGTATCATTAAGACCTCAGCAAGCATTCAAATGTAACCACATCACTATATGACATGGTTATAGCTATATATTTCATTACAACTATGGGCATACTCAGGTATTTTTGCTATAATCTCCCAGATTAAAACTGAGCTATGTATATATGCAAAAAGCTTCAAATACTATTGTTTTTACTTCACCACTGGAAGCCAAGGATTATGTTTAAAGTCTATGCCTGCAGCTAAGAAGAACAGTCAAATTACTTTCAATTTATTATCAATGTATCAATCCCAGAATAAAGTGACAGAAATCATGGATTTGTTGTTAAGAATGAACAGCACCCATTTTAACATTCTTCCCCCAGTTTCTGCAAGAGATCAACTGAACACACAGAAAATATTAGCACAGTGAAACTGGTCCCATCCAGCAGCAAAACCAAAAAACTCAGTTATGTCACTGCAGAAAGGCCTGTTCTCTATGGAATGATGCTTCCTTCCAAATCATTTGCCAGGATTTAACAGGCTGCTGCTGATGGCTGTGCATCTCTCATCAAGGATTTACGCTGCATTCTCTGCAACACATCAATGGGATGGATCACAGCTAAGCCATAACCAGGGAATGGTCCCTCAGCTTCTCGTCTACTGTCATCTACTTCATGATTTGCACTCACCAGAATCCTACAAAAGGTACCCATCCTTTTTAAATACATATTTAAAAGACACGAATAATCTAGCTGTGAGAGTGAGTCCAGAGGAGGCACGAAGATATCAAAGACTGAAGCAGCTCTGCTCTGGAGCCAGGCTGAGAGAGCTGGGCTGGTTCAGCTTGGAGAAGAGAAGGCTCCTTAAGGGGAGACCTAAGAGCAGGTTCAGTGCCTAAAGGGGCCTACAAGAAAGTGGGAGAGGGTTTTTTTTCACAAGGGCCTCTATGGACAAGACAAGGGGGAATAGCTTTAATCTGCCAGAGGGGAGATTTAGATTAGATATTAGGAAGAAGCTCTTCCCCATGAGGATAGTGAGGCACTGGCACAGAGAAGCTGTAACTGCCCCATCCCTGGCAGAGTTAATGGTCTTTAAGGTCTACAGTTCTATGATTCTACTTATGTAAAATATCCACATGAAACCACATATCAAACGAGATGAAAGTATTTCTGCATCAGATTGAGAGCTTCCCCTAAAAAAGCATAATGGCTGCATAACACACCTAATGCTTAAATTATAAAGCAAACACTGTTTATATCACAACTTTGAGACAAAGGCTGAGTTATTCAACAGGTAGACTCTTCAGGTTAAAAAATACAACCATAAAAAGCACTACACAGCATATGCTGAACTACTGGGGTAGCAGCTTCAGCTGTGCCACAGTCTCTCTGAGCTGTTGAGGATTAAAGTTTGTGCTGCTCTATCCAACAGCTTGGATGACAACATCAGCAGAGAATTGCTGGGAAGCACAGCTGAGAAGAAGCTCTTATTGTTTTTAGGTGGTTGTATGCAAATTGGCGCTGGAGGAGTTGCTTCTGTCAGCATCTGTGTTCATGGGACGTGGATGCTGCCACGTGACTTTGGGTTAATGAATGGAGCTTTTAATTAAGCTTTCTTACACGTACCTCTCAGACTCCACAATCCAATCTTCCTCTTTCTCTTCATCCAGCAAAAACCAGGACTAAAAGCAGAAGGCAAATCAACTGGGTCCCATTATTAATTTTGTGGCAACAAGTCTTTGGAAAAGGTTGTTTATTACTACATCCTCTCCTATGAGCTTCATTAATACTGCTGTAGCCACAGGATGTCAAGGAAAGGCACCAAGAAAACTCCTGTGCAGTGATTAGTACCAGTTAAAATTATTAGAAAAGAAGAAAAGATACAAAAGATGACTGGGCTGTGAAAAAATGGAAGACACAGAATAGGCAGGAAATCTTTCTAGCACATGCCTCATAATTGCATTGAAGCTGGCATTAAATTATGCCACTGACTTTTGCTATTTCACTATTCTATTGGGGGTAGGAAGGAGATAATGCAATCATTGCCATAGTACATGCTTCCAATGTTGTATTCTAAAGTTTCCAAATCCATGAAAGCAACTGGATCATGTTTTCCACCAAATCAAGTTTATAACCTTTCCATAGTACCACAACTGCTCCTATTATTTATGTCTCTGGAGTATGAAAACCAAGTTATCACTTCAACATCACTCACATCACATTTAGTAATATTTTACATTTGAAATTAAACTATTTAATATACTTTACTTTGATAACTTGTCTTTTCTTTGCTTTTCCTGACTGAACAATCCACTGTCCTACCTTGAGAGAATGAATTGATTCCCTCACTTCAGTTCAAAAGCAGATAAAAATTATCATTTCTAAAGGTTAAGCTTATTTTTAATTAAGATTTTTTTTTTAATTCCATTATTCTGTGCCTTAGTAATAATTTCTGTTATTAACCTGGAGTTTAACCTTGATGAAATAACTGATTTAAGGCCTACAAATAATTTCCTTTGACTTCATGGCTGTCCTGAACTTTAACTTCTAAAGAGTATTCTAATACTTCAGAAGCTTTTGCTTTGCTGGTGACAATCCTGCCCATCCAGCCTAAAACTGACCTAAGCAAACATTTTTCCTAACATAGTCAAAGGGATCTGCTCCCATCCCAGCTCTCAAATCCAGCACCCTCTGGTTGTCTTAGCCACTGCTGACAGCAAATATAAGAATGACACAAAATTCCAGAGACATGTCAATGCAGTTATCTCCTTGCAACTTGGTTGGTGTCATTTCCTTTTCAAGACAAAGGGTAATGGTTTAAAAATAAAAGAGAGTACACTGAAATTAAATATAAGGAAGAATATTTTTATGGTGAGGGTGCTGAGGCGCTGGCACAGGGTGCCGAGAGAAACTGTGGCTGCCCCATCCCTGGCAGTGTTCAAGGCCAGGTTGGACGGGGCTCTGAGTAGCCTGCTCTAGTTGAAGATGTCCCTGTTCATTGCAGGAGGGGTGGACTAGATGACCTCTAAAGGTCTCTTCCAACCCAAACTATTCTTTATTTTGATTCTATGAGTTTTCCATGCCTGCTTTCTGCTCTTCTCTGTGGCTCCAAGGCATTTCAAGCAAGTAGAACCTCGGGCCATGCTTCTCCTGGGGTTTGACAGCATGGGTCCTGCCTGCTTGCTCCATCTACGGAGGCAGAAGGAAGCTCTGCCCATCCCACTTGCCACCTTAGCCTCTACAGCTGCAGCCAAGGATAAACATCCAGTGCATTTCCTCCTGTCTGTCCAATAAGAGCTCTTGCTAGCCTAAGAAACTTTACCTTCTCTCGTATGTATGCCATTACAATAAAACCTGTCCTTCCCTTCAACATTTGCCCATGTGCATCAGATTAAAGGAAAATGATTAAAAATAATTAGTTCTTAAAAGGGTTTAATAAAATAGTAAAGGAATACCTTAAAGGAATGTCAGCAGTAGCAACATGTGACAGCTACAGTAGGCAATGTCACTTGTGTGTAACAGAATTAATGCATCCCATCAGCATTTAAAGCAGGTAACACATTAGACCTGATAGTTTCAAGTATTATATTTGTATGATATTTAATGACTATTTGTGCTGGCAAGCAAATCTCACTGCTTTCTACATATTATTAAGTATACTACCCATTTTCCTGAAGCATTAATGTATGGATAACTGATCTCCTATGCGAAGCTGAACTGGGTTTTAATGAATCCCCATTACTCAAGCTGCACATTTTCCTAAAGATGAAAAATGCCATGTACAATGTATTTTCCTGCATGTGAATAAGCCCATTAATATAGATTTCTGAACAGAGTGTTTCTACTCAGCAATTTTTGCCCTTTTGGAAGGGGGAAAGAAAAGGAGAAGGGAGCTGATACTTCCTTTCACTCCCCCACATCATCTCCAGAAAGGAACTGTGTCGGCTTTAGTAATGTTTTGGTTTCAAAGCTCTTCTTAGTACATAGGCACAACTGCCTTCTGATAAATGCTTATTCCAATAAGCAGTTAAATCTGTTTTACTCTACCTTGCCCTACTTTGATAGGAAATGATAACAGAAACAGTATTCAAAGCAGTACAAATTTGGAAATACTGAGAATTGCTATTTGATATCCTCTTTTAACAATTCCCCTCCCTGATGTAGCCCATCCTAGCAATTAAATCTACACATACTATCAAGATCCAGTCAGATTCTTAAACGCAAATTCTTTTGCTTTAGCAGCAATACATAAGCACCAGTAAAATTACTATTTAGATGTACAAAAAGCTGACCTGCAGCCCCAGTCGAGGATCTGAAATGCAGCTTGGGATGCTGTTGCAGTTTTAGCAGTTTTGCAAGGCCTCAAACTGTGTTTTGTATAGGAAAAAAAGTATCAGAACAGCATTTCATTGTATGTCATGCTCATAAAGGAGGAAAAAGTAAGTTTCCCTTTCATCATGGAGTATGTTCCCTATAAAAGCATCATTACAGTAAGTCATTATATGTACCTCAGTAGTTATAGGAACCTTTTGCAGCAACCAGCTAGGCTTGGAAACTTGGACACCAAAACCAGTCTTTTAGTTTTCCTAGTGTTACTTTACTAAAATTCTAAAATCACTGCACTTTTCTCTGCTGAACTGTGTTAAGCAGTCTACCTTCCCACTGCATGTCTTGGAACTTCCCATTAATTCTACCCTCTCCTACTTTTCCCTCTCAATTTCTTCTATTACTCCTCAAAATGGGCCCACTGCGTTTCAGATTCTCTGTGGAAAGTTAAGCTTTATGCAGAATTTTGCTTTACTCAGCAGCTGCCAGAACTCTTGCTTTCCCTTTTACTGTTCAATTCACAGCTATCAATGCCAGAATCAGAAGCTGTTTCAGACATGCTTCATACTGCATTTCTCAATAATAAGGCTATACAAAACCTATCAGTTTATCTGATGAACTTTCCTGCTCAGCTGCAGACATACATTAGGTAATGGAAGCTTCTTGAGAGCTTTGCTGCTGTACTGCACAAACACCTTACGAGGAGAAAAGCCAATCAAAAAGTAAACCATCAACCTGCCCTTTTTCCCTCTAAAACCTCAAAACATCTCACATACTATCCATGACTTCCCAAAAGCAGAGAGTAGAATCCATTCATCCCAAACAGCTCATGGGTTAAAAGACAAACCTGAGATGACTTTCAAGGCCTTAAGTCTGAACACAGCTTTTGGCCTCCTGTTTTCAAAGTAACCTCTCTAAACAACAGAGGACTATCTAAGGCAAGTGGCATTGTTCTCTCCCAAGAAGTGACCTGAATTTTCTTAGGAAAAGGACAACAAGAAATCCAAATGCTTTAGAATCAAAAATAAAAAAGAAAGGCTTTCATGGAACTGACATTTTCTAATGAAAAAATCTTTTCTTAGAAAGTAGCAGCAGGGATTATTTGTTATCTCTGAGTCAATGTGCTGCAGCCACAGCTTCTAATTCACACAATCAACCCTCTCCACTAACACTGAAATAGAGACCAGGCTATGAATTTCAGAGAGTAATCATCACCGAAAGAACACTGCAAAAAGCCAACTCTGCTCACTGGAAATGTAACCAAGGAGCTTGCTCTGTGGAACAGTTACGTGTTTCATAGTACAGGCTAACGGCTTCCATTGACAGCTTTATCACTGTCAACAGCGAATCACACCCCTGTCCAACAGCACAAGCTCTGATAACTTGGCTGATCATGGCAGGGGAACATCCAAGATGTTGAAATGGGGTCCTCTGTTCCTAAGTCACAGCAGCAACAGCTGATGCCCTATAGCTCAGCCTATACAGTAACAAGAAGATCAGAGCTTCCAAGATGAGATGGCTGTAGTCAACCATAAGTCTTGTGCTTCCTCTCACTGCATCACCAAACCTTTCCTCTTCATCCAGGATCACAACACTCTTTCAAATCACAACTCAAGGGACTGCACATTTATATTTGAGTTGTATGCTGTGGACAACCAGCAGGCACTTGACTTCAGAGCTCCACGTATAAACCATCAGGGACACAGAAGGAATCCTGGGAATCCGAACTACTTCAGCTGACTTGAACTCCATCCTCCCTCCCCAAATTAACTGGCATTGACCCTCAGATCAAGGATTAAAACCACATAATAAACCTGACAGTTACTACATTTTCTTTCCTTTTTTAAATAGCATGCTACATGACACTCTGCCATCATTGCTTGACATGATCCAGAAATATTCCCCTACAAAAAAGGTGATTTTCTTGAAAACATAAACCTCCCCGAGCTGTGATTAGTCAGGAGACAAGTGTAATGATTCCATGTGCCACCACAAGAAGAAAACAACAGCTAACTGAAGTTCTGTGCTTTACAAATCATCATTTCCACCAGAAGTTGACTGTATAGGTACGTGGGAGAAGAACCTGCTTAGAAATCATGACTACTCAGCAAAAACTGCACACAAATAACCTGATTTCTAAATTCCTTATTTCTAACAGCCTAATTTTTACTTCGGGTCTAAAGATACCATTCAGAACAACTAACCACAAAATCTTATTTCAGATTCTTGTCAGCAGCTATGATGCTGTGAACAGATATAGAAGGCCTGATCTTTTGAAGTATCCAACAACTTGAGTGATTCTTGACTGTGGCAGCTGGAACATACTGCTTCCATGGAATGCTGCTCTCTCCCACCACTCATCAGAACAAAATAGTGATATTAATTCCTTCATTACTCACTAATTTTGTGAACCTATCCCATAGGAAAAAAGCTGTGGAAAAAACAATTTAGATGCAGAATGATATCTTGAGCAGCTCTGTTTAGTAATCTGCTTCCCTCTTTCCCTCAAAAGTCTAAGCCAAAGTAACAACTAAATAAATCTCAGCAAGGTTTTGTAAACAGATTGGGACCAAAAAGAGAAATTCTTACCTGGAAGCATCAAAGCTGTCATAGGATCCAACTGTGTAGTGTCTAAACAGCTTCTTTGTTCTATCTGATCGTGTTTCTGCACAAAGAAAAGAACTTTTAATAGTATTTCTGTGCTGTTTTATCAAGTGCTGGTTTAATTTACAATTTCAAAGTGGATTTTCTGCTATACATCAACAGAAGAAAATGGCTGAGGTTGAAGGGATCTCTGGAGGTCAACTTGTCCAACCTCCTACCCAAGCAGAGCCATCTACAGCCAGCTGCCCTCGACCATGTCCAGATTGCTTCTGAATATCCTTATGGAGGAAGACTCCACCACCTCTCTGAGCAAACTATTCCAGTGCTCAGTCACCCTCACAGCAAAAAACATTTCCTTTTGTTCCCTTACAGTGAATTAACATGGTTTCAAGGTGTTTTGAAAACATTTGACTTTGGAGTTGAGATATCATCTGTCATATCACACGCATCAAGTGGATAAGGAGAAGTTCTTGTAGATCCCCTGTCATATCATTCTCAAGTTTTAAAGTTTCACCCACATCCTCAGTGGCTAAAACCTTTCTAGTCCAACCTTTGGTTCTTTTAGAGCTTGGACTTAGAAGCTAAACACAATAAAAAAGAAGAAAAAAACAGCAACACATTCCAGAAAGGTTGGAAAAATAGTACCAAAATATGCAAACCAGTACTTTTTGTTTAAACATACACATGTACTCACAAAACTAGAGCTATTCCTATGATTTTTATTAGGCATATGGAGAATGGGGTACGGGGGGAAGTAGCTGCCCACATGCACCACCATCAATCTAATATCACAGGAAACAGTACAATGAAACTTGTACTACTATTGCACAGCAAAAACAAAGACTCCAAACAACTAGGGGATATGGGGTGATGCAGAAACCAAAGAAACCCCATATCTGGGAAATATGAAGAACAAAGGAATGAAATAAAACAATATATATGCTAAAAAAAGGTACTTAAAACCTAAAATACATTAAAATCTTATATTTATGCCCTTTCCTAAGGAAAAAAAAAAAAATCCATCCCACTGAAGCAGTTCCCATATCAGCATTAAATCAACATGTAGGGCTATAAACATTATGTTCACAAGTAGTTTTACAGCTGTACCTATAGAACAACAGAGCTAAATATATCTCTTGCTCTAGGACTGTGAAGATGCTCCCTCACTCATTGCTTTCAGTTGCTACCTACAGGAGCACCAATAAATCAAGCATGTGGGAAAGATGCAGAAGCTACTCCACTGTTGGGTTGCTTTAGTTTGGGCAGCAAATGCATAACCTAAAGGGCTTTTGCTGAAGGCTGTCACTGTGTGTGTGTGTGTGTGTGTATGTGTGTAAATTATACTTCTAGGGAAGGACAAAAGGATTGTAGAGGAGGGAATTCATTGTCACATCCTTCTTCAGAATGACAGGAAAACACACAGAAGCCTGCTTCCAAAGAGTCATTCAAATAAAGTGAAACTTTAACAAAAAAGAGAGTAAGAAACCTCCTTTGGTTGCTTTATGTATTACAATAATCCTTGTTCAAATCAATTTTCTAAGTCTTACTCAGCCTTAACCACAATATTACATTAATGTATTGAGTTTTCCAGATGAGTATCTTTAGTGCAGCCCCTTTTTCTATGGCTTCTTCATTCAAGGGAAGATACATAAGCAGAAACTGCAGGTTTCTTGCCTAACTACAGCTTGGTCCTCAAATGCAATCACATTACATTAGGCTGACAGACATCAAAAAGCAAATTGAGAAGTTTCTGGTTTAGCTTGTGACCATGGAAATCCCATCTGCATGGCTGGAGTTTTTTCACTGAAGGACAGGGATTTTTCACTGAAGGACAGCCTGACTCCATCCAAAGAGATGTTATTAGTTCTCCAAGCTAGGTATGTTAAAAGTTATTGTGAGAGGTAGTGCTGTCAGATGATCAAGTGCTGGTCTGCAGAGAGAAAAAAACACATCAGCAGGATGACAGGTTTTAAACCTGACCAAGGAGCATATTGCAGGAGACAGCACTGGAAAGGCTGACAAAATGCATCCTTCCTTGCCTTAACCAGGGGAGCTGACATGTAGATAGATAGTGCTGCCAGCTGGAGACATAAATACCAATACCTACATAATATAGAGGAATTATGGCTGAAAATATATATGCAGGTTGCAGCTGGCTGAAAGTTTCTTCACAGTAGTGCACCAATTTGCAAGATACAAGAGAAGCAGTACTAAGAATAACCAGAAATATTTACATTTATATAAGTTTTGAGGAGACTAACAGGCCTTCCTACAGGCTGGCCAAAGAGGGAGAAAATCTCTGTTATAATACAAATCATAGAGTGGTTTGGGTTGGAAGGGACCTTGAAGAATATCTAGTTCCATCCCCCTGCTATGGGCAAGGAAATCCTATTTGATAGTTTTGTATAGGCTTATTTTGTCCCTTTGTCACTCATCTACAGCTATGTTTTCTGCCAAAAAGGCCTTACCTTCACCCCAGGTCCCAGCTCTTTCTGCCCTTACCCCACTGCCTTTCTGGAACACCCAAGGAGGACATAACTTGCTCCAGGACCCATCTAGACCCAACCAAAGCTCAGCCAGGCAGCACATGAGCTGCAAGGCTAGAGGGCACCACGCTGCCTTTCACAGAGTAGGAGCTGTAAGTGTAGTGAGCATCAGTGGTACCCAAGGCTACATGACAGCTGCTCGGAGAGATCTGGCTTTGAAGTACTTCACTGTATGACTGTAACTCTTAATGTGCTGGAAGGGGTTCAGTGAATTTTATGGGTCATGACTTTGTTACTAAATTGACAGGTTTAGTTTCAAAATCCAGTGCCCTGCAGTGATGTGGAATAAAGTGACCTACGCGAATGACAGTCTTTTCCCTGTCAAGCAACATTCTTTCTCACACTATCCTAAAAATCAGATTAATATCAAGAGACATAATTAGAAGAAACACAGAAAACCATAAACCTGGATTCCACTTTGAGTTTGCCACCAGCCTGTTTCCAGAAGCCACTTATAAATAATTAAAAGAACAAAGTAAGACTATTTCAGAAATCCTAAATCTCCTGCTTGGGCCCTAAGGAGCCAGATGTTTCTTCTGCAGCAAGTGCTTTCTGTAGCATGATATTTCAGTGCTATTAAGGAATACAAAGTGGGTGGGAGGAACGGAAAGGCGCAGTAAGGCAGATAGCTTTGTTCAGCTCCTTGGTATTGCCAAGCCAGCATTCTTCAGCTGCAGCTTGTATCTGCTCCCTGTCTCCCTATACATTCCCCACTTCTCTGCATGCAACCACATTCACAGGGACTATTTGGGAAGTCGTTAGCTAAAGGATATGCTTCCCAGGTTGCTAGAGAAGGTCTTTAATTACCCTCTTTTCCTAACCTCTGACTCAGATTCCAGGCTCTCCTATTACACAGCATAAGTACAGGCATACAAAAAGGGGGGAAGGATTGGGAATTTGCCATCATAATGAACTGCACACAGAAAAAAAAGGGTAAATAAAGGTTTCTTTCCCAAATTTGACTAAAGAATACAAAGAAGCCATAGGCATCTGTTTAACAAATGCTTTTCTGAATTCAAGCCATATATAGCATAACAGACTATTAAAACAGCACCAAGGTCCCAGATTTTACATGTTCTTACATCCCCAGGTTTCTGAAGATCAGCACTTTGAATCAGAGTGCTTTGCAGCAAGGTAGGACCATGTAAAATTAATAAACATTACATCATTTATGGAGTCTACCTGCAGAATCCTGTAAGGATTTCTTTTTGAACTTGGGTGCACACAAATTAGAAAGACTTGCAAGAAGATGTGGACTAGAAGGTGTAGAAAAGCATTATATAGCAGTGTATCTATTACTGCATTATTACTGAGAAGAACATCTGTCAGCACAGACAAAATATCATTGCATCAAATTGGATCAGTTCAAAAGTTATTCTAAGAGGCAGAATGAAATACCAGTGTTTGCAAAAATAGTGCAGTTTCCTTTACACTGACAGAAATAGGGAACATCGGTGTATCATTGGAAATTTCATTTCCTGAGAAGCCCATATTTTACTGCAGTTACTCCCTTGTATTGTTAGCTAATATTTATAGTTGGTTGGAAGGTTTTCTCTCTACAGACCTCCATCCACCTCTAGGTTACAGCTATGGAACATGCCTGGTCATAAGCATCAGGATAAAGGTCATGACTAACAGCTCAGCTTTCAAAGCACTCCATGGCTGTCCACAGGGTAAAAACCCATCTGTGGGTAAATGAAGGCTCCCTCTACAGCTACCAAGGCAATTTTCCATAAGAACACATCACCAACATAAAGCTCCCCACTCTCTGCTAAAACACCCAAACCATCCATGAGGTTTATTCTAATTAGCTACTGGGCCATCTCAGAGTAATGTGAGTCCTAATATGATGAGAACCACAGAAGAACCTGTAGGGAACAAAATGATGGGGCAAGCTTTTCTTGGTCTTTTCTCACTGTTGCCAGGTGCAACAGTGGTAATACAAATGATAAAGCCCTAGCTGGTTCTTCATTAGAAATCTTTACCGGTGCAGACATTTGAGTAAGGAACAGACTCAAACCTTGCTATTCCAGAATGTAGTTTCTAGGGTTTGAAGAAAGGTGAACATGGAGAAGACTGCAGTGATAGGACAAGGGGGAATGGGTTCAAATTTAAACAGAGGAAGTTCAAGTTAGATATAAGGAAGAAGTTATTTACTGTGAGGGTGGTGAGGTGAGGCACTGGAATGGGTTGCCTAGAGAAGCAATAAATGCTCTATCCCTGCAGTGTTCAGGACCAGGTTGGACAGAGCCTTGGGTGACAAGGTCTAGCGTGAGGTGTCCCTGCCCATGGCAGGGGGGTTGGAACTGGATGATCTTAAGGTCCTTTCCAACCCAAACCATTCTATGGTTTTATAATTAAGATGCAGGTGAAAAACACTTTCTCTTTTTCTTCTTCCACCTTAGGAGGAGCAATGGCTTCCCTCAACCGAGAAATATGAATATGGCTTCCCTGTGGCTTCACTGTGTTAGTCTCATAACTGACCCCAGGGCTCCAGCAGCGCCTGCAGACATTATCAAAAGCTGAAAAATCACTGCCATGAAAAGCAAGAAATGAAATTTGGACTCTAACCCACAAAGACAGCTAATGCGGCTCTATTTCTCCAGTGATGAGCACAGGGCTATCCAGGCATGCTGCAGCAGACAGCCCAGTTACCATGCTGACACTATTATTTGTAGTAGATTGCTTACATATTTGATATTGGTTGGAAGAGGGAAGAACTAGGGGAAAAAAATCCCAAAGCAACTGTCTTCCTTCCTTTCATTCTCCCTGCTGCTCCTGGTAGGGCATTTCAGCTGCCAGGTTTCCTAGGAAACTGGAGGGGCTGCTCTGCCAGAGGGGATGTTGTCAGCCTCTTGCCAGCACTCTTGGTAGGGTTTAGAGTGATCGATGCATCCACAGGGTAAACAGAAGCAATAAAAGTGTACGAGCCTGATTTATGTGTGATATTGGTGAGACCATGCACAGCAGCAGACTCCTTCCAAACATCATGGATTGTAGAAGTCACGTTACACTGCTACTCCAGCCTACTTGCTGCAGAAATGGTTTCCATCTGTTCTAAGCCCATTTCCAGCATGAAATAAGTCTGCACACTGATATTCAGCAGTTGTCAGAGGCTTTCACAGTGCAACTCCTCCTTTCTGTGGAAAAAATGCTTACACAGCTATTTATGTGAGGGCTAGAACAAAAGTCACTCGAGGCTGAGGAAAGCAGTCTCAAATTCCTCTTTACAACCAGCTACACAGATAGTACATAAAGTTAACACAGCTCACAACTCAACTGCACTTGTGCTAGCCATTATCTAGCTGCCTGTTTTGCAAGAAGACTGCAACTCTTCTGTGGGCCTTTCCTAAAACTGATCCTATAGTATCACAGAAAATCTTCACCCTGCAAAATTACATTTAAAAGGTTATAAAAGGAAGAAGATTAACAAGATAAGACTAAAAGTAATCTTTGAGAGCAAAAAAGCGTATGGGATTGAAAACGTCACTAAGAGCATTTATTTTTGCATCCTAAGTACATGTGCATTCAAAATATTTGCCATACTAAGTGATGCCAAATTATCTCTATCGTAGAGGAAGCAACAGCAAAAAGCAGTAGCAGGTTTGTTAAAAAACATGTCTCAATAAGCCTAACTTAAAGTGGATGTTCTTACCCTAAAATTTGTTCAGCACCTGCTTTTCCCATCTATGAAATAAACTAAGCACATCATTGCATCACAGGTCCATGCTGTTGTGGGATAACCTATACTATATTCCATGCTTGTCAAAAGCTGTTGGTTTATGTGACCAGATTGATAGACATAACTTACTTACCCACCTGCTTCACACAAAGGCCACACGCTGCAAATTGACCCCAATGTTGCTATCAAATCACAGCATAACTAAAGCTTTGGAAAGCTTTGATCTAGCTGATAATGTAATATACAGCTTTGGAAAGCTTTGATTTAGATGAAAATTGCAATATCCAAATTGACCCCAGTGTTACTGTCAAATCACAGCATAACTAAAGCTTTGATTTAAATGATAATGTGATCTACAGCATGTGTGAAACAATGTTTAAGAAAACAAATGTCACATTTCAGAAGCCAGAAGCATTTTGTCAGTGAAGAGTCACCCTACCCCTTCCCCTGCCCCTTCCTTTCCAGTGTGCGTTACTCACGATTTTCAGATTTTTACTGATTTAACTCTTTACTAGGTGAGTATGCTGTTTGCTTTTTGAGTAATAAGTGATAACTATGAACTTTGCTCCAGCAAAGAGCCAAACTGAAACAAATCTCCACCACACCTTCACACCACATACTGTGAAGTCTCAGTAAGCTATTTCACTTGTTCCCCTTCCTCCCTAGAAAATGGAGAATCATCAAAAGTGGTATCTTCCATGAAAAATGGTAGATTAAGATTTTAATATATGAAAAGAGTTTTCAGGCCTATGACACAATTGTTTAACATAATATTTCATGTTTCTCTCTTTAAGCAGTCATTTGAGTCATAGAAAATACTAAGTTCAGAGATCTTCCTCCAAACCAAGCAGAGTAGGATCTTGGATTCTGTGCAAAAAATGCAATAATGTGATCAAGAAATACAAGTGGAATTTGCCTCTAGCTATTTGATCGTAGGATCCTTACTCTTTAAGAAGAGAAGTTGCTGCATTGAAGGGATCCGAGCATTAGTTCTTCCTACATGCTGTCTGTAAATCTGGGCCAGGCTTTCCCTCCCTCCTTGAACATTAGTACGGATCACTTTGAAGCTGGAATGAATTAGGAATTCATAAGATTGCCGGGAAGACATGCAAATACAGCCTGCTTCTGTTAGAGGGGCATTAAAACTCATAAAACTGAAAACTGCAGGTACTGCCACCCAAGAATTCTGAAGAAATTAGAGTTACCTTTTCCATATCTCTGCAGATTTTAACTAATAATATTGCTGCTTTATTAGAAGGTATAAACTATGAGCAGCTAGAAAAAAGAAATATGATGAGAGGTGATTTAGGTTTAGATATTAGGAAGAAGCTCTTCCATGTGAGGGTGGTAAGGCACTGGCACAGGGTGCTCAGAGAAGCTGTGGCTGCCCCATCCCTGGCAGTGTCCAAGGCCAGGTTGGACAGGCCTTGGCAGGGGGATTGGAACTGGATGATCTTAAGGTCCCTTCAAACCCAAACCATTCCATGATTCCACGATGAAAGAATCATGAGCTGTAATGAACAGCTTTACTTCATAATTCACTTTTCCTCTTTCTAAGCTTGCAGATGATTTTAAATCCCAGTTTTTGTTCAGTGTGGTGCTCTCAGCCCATGTTTCTTTCAGTTGAAGCTGATAAACAGCAGATCTTAAGTGGTTTTTGAAGTTTCTCAGATTTGAAAATAGGTGTAAGAATGTCTCAAAGACAACTCTTTGACCAGAACAGCAGATTCTTGGATGTCCCCCTCCCTTTCCTTTTATTTTTCCCTGCTAACTCCTAGATTCAAAAAAGAAAGGAAGACTGATGTTAATTCCCCTGTGCATCCTTGAAGAAGGATGCTGGAGTGACTTAGTTTACTCACAAAGGGTGCTGAAATGGCTGATCAATGTAGTTCATCAGGAAGTTTGCTTGCAAGAGGAACCTTAATAACTGAAATACTCAAGTTAGATCTACTGGAGAGACAGTTGTGGAGAAACACTGGTTTCCCATGTCACTAGTTTTCTCTTTAATTTATCAAAAAGCTCACTTATCCCTGAAAAGCACAGCAAACAGTTGTTGAAGTATGTGCTTCTTACAGTGAATAAGGCTTAAAGAGCTAAATAGGTGAATTCTGTATTCTGTTGATGACTTTACCACTTACCTGTATAACTCTGTTGCTACATTTTAACTCTGACTTGAAACATAACTTCATTTGCTTGCATCTGTGTCTTACAAAGAAGCAAACTTATAGATGCGTTAAGATGCAGGAAATCTCAAAGGCAGATTCAGTTTCAGGCTGGCACCACAGACCAAGTTCATTCCTGAGTGGCTCTTCTCTCATTTGCAGACAAATTTCAAACCATGGTAGTGATCACTTGATCTTTCCTTCAAAAGTTGTTGTGCTGGACATCTGCAGGCCTTCATTCCCCCTTCCTCTCATTTATAATCCATGTGCAGGGAAATAGTTGCCTTGCCCAGTGTAAGTGCTGCAAGGGAGCTTTGGGTCCGTGGCGTCAGGTGAAATGGAGGCTTAAACTCATTGTCTTGAGCAAACCCGGACATAGGTCTGGGTGATGCCATTAAAAGAAACCAGTTGGAAGAGAAAACACTTTTTCCCCTCTTTGCCCCAAGACTTACAGACTTCGTGGCTTGTAAAATGATGGATGTTGACTTGGACTGGTAACACACAAGCAACCAAGCATGGATTTGGTCCATTTGCACACAGTTTGATCATTGCTGAAACATACAGCTTTTACCAAGTCAAAAATGAAGCAATGGACTGCAGAATCCTTCACTATAGGTATCAATATGCAGTGTGTACTTTATAAAAAACAGTTCTCATTATGAAGCCCAAACTGCAGCTAGACACATAAATAAAGGCATCCTGGTTTTCCAATTTAGGCAGAGCAAAGATTTGTTTATTTGTTGCCTGCTGGCCATATATAATCTGTTGCAAATATTACCTATCCTGAAGGTCAAGATGGTTTCTTGCACTAAAAACCTCTGGTGGTGTGAAGTTCCAGTTCTTTGGAACTGATCTGTGGTACAAATTATTGTAATCATAACATCTTATTTCATATTTTCCATCTTCCCTGCAAATATTCTATGAGTGAAGCATAAGCCAGCACAAAACCACCTGAAACTGGAGCAGTGCAGTTGACCACTGGGAAAATACTAGAGACATCCACATGTAAAGTTTCCTACAAACGCTCAAGAAGCAACACTAAGTGCCACTTTCCCTATTGCAGGTATCCTCAGACCTCACAGAACAACAAAACATCAGAATAACCTTCTAATTTTGGTCAGTTCTGGTTATTAGGCTGCCAGCTTCGGTATTTATTTCCTGATGAAAAACGACACAACCAAAACAGTTTTAAACAATCATTTCCACATGGTTATAAATCTACTTCAAGAACCTGAACAGCCATCTAATAGAACTGTTTATTTCAATATTGCTACAGAAGCAGGTAACAATTTTCACTGACTTTGCCTTAAATTTAGGAAATGCCACTGGAAGTTTGTGAAGCATTTGCTCGTGCGCAGGAGCTGTGGTCAAGTCTGCCTAACACCCCTTTCTGGAGGCGTTCAAGGCCAGGCTGGATGGGATTTGGAGCAATCTGGTCTAGCGGGAGGTGTCCCTGATGTGAGCAGTAGGATCCAGACGATCTTTAAGGTCCCTTCCAACCCAAAGCATCTATGGTTCTGTGATTTCTACCTGTGACACATTTATAATCACACAAAGATTAACTGACTGCTTTGAAGAAGGTCATTCTGCACCCTAAGGTTGAAAAACAGGTGGAGAAATATTTTGGGCTGGGTTAGGGAAAACAGGCCCTGAAAAGCCATTCTTCTACTGAGTTTCAAAAATCTTTAATTTTCATGTACAGTAAGTTTCAACAAGAGTTTCCCCTCAATTTCTTCCCTTACTGAAGCCTCACTCAAGTCTAAATCTTCACTAGCTACAGTCAGGATCAATGATCTGTCAAATTCTCTCACTTCAAGAACAGATAAAATTTGGAATACATAAGAAGCTGTCATCTGCTATGCATGGGAGATAGGTGAGAAGTTCAGGGAGACTCCCAACCTTTTGCCCCATAACACTCTCCAACATACACAGTGGTTTCCTGCATCTCTTTGCCAGGTTCACAGTTAGTTATCAAGTCAAACTGCATGTAGTTCTCTTCCTGCCATCAGACAGACCCCTGACTGCTCTGAGAGGCCAACAGGGATGCCAGGAGAGCATTTTTAATACTTGCTGCTAGGTAAGCCATGTGCAGAACTCATTTGTCCTTTGCAGAACATTCTGATTTCCCCTTCCTTTTCCAGTGGACACTGAAGGCTATGAGCTGGAGCGCTCAGTTCTCTTGGAATATTTAAAACGTAAGTAAAAATGTCTGCAAATGTCTGTCACTCTGTCCTGCATATAGAGATTGCACTTCTTAACCCTCTTCCCAAATCTTGACAAAGTTAGTCACCCCAGCATCCAAAAAAGGACAGTGTGACAGGTATTTAAGAGATTATAAAATGAAGATCATTTCTAAGAGCAAGGTAACCCTAAATATAAATCAAGCAAAGCCAAAACTTTAGGCCTTCACTCAGTATCTTTTTTTTTCCCTTGCTTTGATTGTGCATATGGACTTTACAATCTGAATGTTACTTGGGATAAAGCACACCATTAGCAAAACCCAGCAGACATACAGAGGAATACTGTGCAGTTTCTACTGTAAAGGCTTCACAATAACTTATAATTTAATATTATTACTTCAGTCAGAGAGAACAAATAGCTCAGATTGGCAGAGCAGAATGTTGCTAAGCAATGTTGTACTGGAGTTTACACAGGACTGGGGAGAGAAAGATAAGGGTGGAACAAGGAGATGCAGATGTGTGGTGTGTACAGCTCCCTGCTCAACAGGAAGAACTGCTTCCTTGCCGTGCTCCTGAGGGGATTTGAAATAGAAAGCTACCACTAAATCCCTTAGGAACACCATGCTGCTTTAAGGAAACTGGCGTACAAACTGAGCTTGTGATGCTTTATCAGAATATATAGATATAGCTGTATGCAGATGTAATACAAACAATATTATATACATTATATAATGGAACCCACACCAGTATTCCCAGCACTTGGGATGACTGCAGCTGGAGAGGACCAAACCCTGAAAACATTCCTACTTTTTAAACAGTAGAGAAGGTGCTTGTCCTTTCAGCACTGAAGACAGATAAGAACAACTGCTTTAACAGAACGCATCTGAAGATCTATGACCTGCTGAAACCTTAAACATTCCTGGAAATTAGAAAGAATTGCTAAGAATGCCAAGAATAAAGTTTTCCTAAGAAAGCACTAAAGATAAGATTAGTAAAGGGATATTATATGTTAGGCAGTGCATATAAAGAACGTATGAACTATTGAGAAAAGCAATACAATACTGTGCAAAGTTTTCTAAAGCATTTTCCAAACATTTTTTTTCCATTTTCCAAGCGTTTTACTGACTGTGTTCACTATTCCTTTCATATAAAACCTTTCCATTTCCCTTCCACCTCTTCAACACCCAGTCGTTTTCATTCAAGCTAAACACAGTACCTCCAAAAGGAACTCTCTTTTCGGATCTTGACTTTTCAGCCATAGTTTCTAATCAGTTTAAGCTTGAATTGAGCGCGCATCTGCATCCTCACGAAGAAAAACATCCCAGCCATTTAACTTCAAAATGTACTGTTTTAACTACATAGAAATAATTTGAAGCTTCTGAAGAACCACAGGATTTGACAAGTGTTCTGACTTCTTTATACAAAATGCTGCTGGAAACAGCTCTTACTTTTTAGAGAACAGCAACAACACAAACCCCAAAGCAAGATGACCACACGCAAGTCTTGTTTTACACACACAAGTTATCAGCTGAGGCTCAAAGCCCACATCCTTTCAGTTCCACATTGTACTGAGACATTTTTTTCCCCCTACTGAAGTTTCCATGGAAATGCATCAGTCACTAATCTAAATAAGTGCGAGTGAAGGACGCCTGAAAACCCAGAGCAATTACGCATGCCATTAGAGGGAAAGAATATGATTCAACCCAGCTATTAGGAATGTGGCACAGCTATCACTTCTATATATTGTTGTAGTGCTCTAAAAACAAAACTGCTTTATTTTTTAAACCCACTCTTTTACAGCCTAAAGGGGGGGAGAGGGGGAAGGAAAAAGCATTAAAAATACCTCTCACGTAACAAGCACACAATGAAGTTGGACTCTATCAGCTTCAAACCACAAATGTAGTTAATAACACACATTCATTTTGCCATGAAAATCCATTGTATGTGAAAACTTGTCTTTCAATTACTGGTCGAAGATACTTTAGTCATTTTGATGAGCAATACAGAACTGAATACTTTGATCTGCATTAAAGGGCTAATCAGCCTTAAAATATTTGATGTAACTATAAAGTCTGACAAATGCTTTGCTCAGTTGTTTTTTTTTTTACTTACAAAAATAATTGCAATTCAGCATCTACATGATCTTTGTGTATATAGAATATACATACTATACAGTAGAATAAGCACCCATTCTTCTCCATCTGTGCACAAGTTCTAATAGATTTATTCCATGGCACACATGGATCTTCAGAGCTCCCATGCTGAAGTGCCAGCACATGTTCTCGGTCACGCGGCATACAGTTCTCATCTGGTTCACGTAGCAGGTACATGAGCAGTGCGGGATATATGCCACTTTGCTTTCCTGTATTCCTGCTGTTCTGCAGTCAACCTGTTCCTACCTCTGGTCATACAGGAAAAATTTCAAATGATGTAAAACTGGGACTGTGCTGCTGTATATGAACAAATGCTTAGCCATAAGGGCAGAGAGTCATTTCATAGAATCACAGACTGATCTGGGTTGGAAAAGGCCTCAAAGCTCGATCAGTTCCTACCCCCTGCCATGGGCAGGAACACCTTTCACTAGAGCAGGTTGCTCCAAGCCCCATCCAACCTGGCCTTGAACACCTACAGGTTAAAATGTCCCTCTCCAATTTTCTTGTTGGCCCCTTTAGGCACTGGAAGCTGCTCTTAGGTCTCACTTGCTCTAAGGTTCTCTTCTCCAGGCTGAACAGAACTTTTTACAGAATCACAGAATCATTTTCAGGCTACATGAACTGAATATTTTTACCCGGTTACTTTTCCCCTTCCTTCACTCTTGAAGAACAAACTGTTGTAGTACAGCTGATTAGACAAAACACTGGGCAGCCTTGAAAAGATACAGTTACAGCATTCTAATGATAATTCTGTCAAGTTCTGATTGTCTGCATCGGACTTTCCAGGAAACATCTCCCAAATGACTGTAATTACACTTAAGAGTGAGGTTACTGAATAAATAGTGCAGTTGCAAACTCCGGAGCAGAGATTTGAGATCTAGTATCTATGGTCTATGTATGTGCGCCAGGAACATGTTAGCTGCAGTCCCCTTGACAAGCATACTTGTAATTATTGTGATTTCAGCCAATAATGGTCATTAGACCAGGAGCAGTATGATCTGAGATGGAGGAAACACACTTCTGGAGAAAAAGACCTCTTATACGTCTAATTGCAGTCAAGTCTCTATTCTGTGTGAGCGCTACTTCCAGACCACAGCCAAGCACTCTCTGCCCTGAAGTACTGGATACATCAGTGAAGCAAGTGCTCAGGAGGCTGAGAACTGTTTTTTCTTACATGCTCAGGGTTCTCCTTGCTGGCATCATGGCACCATAGGGAATGAAGTCTAATTAGTTATATTCAAATTCATAGGATGTAAAAGCCAGCATGAGGGAAAAAAGGGATAACTTAGACTAACACTAGTAGAGAAAGCACTGTGCAGCACCAGAAGCTGCTTAGGAGAGGAATG
The DNA here is from genome assembly GCA_002631895.1 of Agapornis roseicollis. NCBI lineage: Eukaryota > Metazoa > Chordata > Aves > Psittaciformes > Psittacidae > Agapornis > Agapornis roseicollis. Next base: position 35,281 of record NDXB01002840.1, read on the forward strand.
GGACTACAGAAGAGAGCAAAGGGTAGTAAAGCAAATAGGACAGGAAAGTTTCTAGTGGAGTGGACCCTACTCAGGCCAGTTTTCATCATCTAACTTCATGTTTTGGGAAAAAAAAGGGAGGGTATAAGCATTAAGAACACTAAAAGATCATACTACAGATCAGCTTGACTATATATTATCCTTATTAAGTTAACTTTCAATTTGTTGGTTCTAACACTTGCACTAAAATGCCTTTTCTTCATGTGTTGGGAGTCTTTAAAAAAAGCAGCAGAAAATAGGTCTTCCTTCTCCAATCTGACAATCTTTTATCTACACCTGAAGCCAGACCCTTTCAAGTTGCATTTTCTAACATTTAATTGAATCTAGATTAAGCATGTATTTTAAAAGTGACAGTTAAATGCTTTTTAAAGCAAAGATTTTTGTAACACACTGTGGAACCTTTAGGAAGTACAATGACATGAAGAGATCACTAGAAAATTACATGGCTTTAAATTGTAATCTGATTGAATAGTGACTTGTCCAGTCATCATCAAAAGCCAGTCTCATCCAGGGAGGATTAAAGCAAAGAGTGTATGGTGATACACAAATCTGGAACTCAGAATAATATTTGAGCATGTAAGCATAGGAATACATTAAGTATTACAGAAATTAAAAATTTTACACCTGAAATACTGTTATTTGGATGAAATTGTGGAAATTTAAGTGAAAATCGTCACTGAAATGATCTCTGTGAACAGCTTATTACAACATTCATAAAGCCATCATGACTATTTAAACCTCCAGGGCACTTCTCCTCCAAACAGCATTGCAATTTAGAGCATTAGGGAGTGTAAACAGTCGCCAAAGGCTACAGCAAGAGAGAAATAACACAGGTAATAAACCTACCTCTCTGAAAGCAGTTCAGCTGAAGAAGTATTTGGGCTTTCAGTGTACAAGTCTAACAATCAAAATGTGCATTTGTAATTGTAACAGAAATGTCAAAATATATTTTTCTAAGATATCCAACAGGTAAAAGAGCAGGACTAGGAAAAAAAAAAAAATTATTTCCAGACGTTTTTTGTAAGTCTAAATGACTAATTCTTGGAAGCAAGGAGCCTTATGGCTCTTAAGAGTGATACATTCCTGAAACTCCATTACGTATCCTGCTTAATGCCTATAAACTAATAAGAAAAAGCTAATTATGTTGCATCTTTGTACTCAGGAGATTTTTAGTTATGAGATTTGCAACATGTTATTAAGTGAAGGAATCCAATACTCGAGATGTATTACTCACGTGAAAAAACAAATCCGAGAGGCTGACAAGAAAGAGTAGAAACAGAAGACAGGAATACAGATGCATTACACATACACATAGTCAGCAGTTACTAGCAACTCTTTTATGTATCCTACCTCAGTAGACAGCACCATTAATTCAATGATAGTACACATCTATGCACAATCCTTGTTTTATAAAACTGGTTACAATAAAATCTGCTAACCTAATCCCTGCTAAACAGAAAAACACATTGATCTCAGTGAAGTTTCAGGTTTTACATAAAGGTCCTCATCATTTCAGATATACAGAAAAAGTCTCACCAACTGTAGGTTTCAGTGGTATCTGCTCAAACGTGTTATAAACAGGTTGGTGGTCTGGTCCCCAGTGAGAGAGAAGTGTAGGTCAGCTCCACCCCAAAAAGGGAAAAGATGTAACAGGAATTGGCCTGGGATCACAGAGCAAGAACTGCTGTTCCATCTCTCTGGTCCTTCAGATCTCTTCTACTGGGGCTCAAAACCAATAGGGCAAATCAGAACCCTTGGCTGGCAGCTGGAGGTGCCAGAACATTTACTACTCTGATCTGCAAAGCATTTCAGACCAGAAGTTTCTCCCCAAGAAGATGAGGAGGAAAGTAACGGAAAGGTGACTCTGCAGCCTATTAACCCATCAGGATTGACAGGGTTACTGGCGTCAGATGGCATTTTAATTCCCCCATCTTAGAGAAGAATCATATAAAAGCTTTGACATAGTTGAACGTCCCAACTAACATACTGAATCTCTCCAAACCACTATAAAACCTGGAATACTTACTGAAAATGTACCCTTGACCTAAGAGAAACTTTCATATTGTGGACATATTGACATCTAAGATTTGACTGGGGCAGCGATAAGGAAGTGAGGTGGAAGAGATTTTGAATTAGTGAACTTTTTGTATTGCAGTGGTGTGACTCAAACAGGGGATGCACAGAATTGAGGTACATACTTAGTAGGGTTATTCCTTTCTAAAAGTGTAATTGAGTGTATTAGGCCAACCTGGATTAGCCATCTCTGTGCTTGATAATCACAGTCGCACCTTCTCACCATGCCCCCTCTCTCTCTCTTTAGCTCTTTCTCACATATAAATTGCATCTCAGCATACTCAAACTTAATCTTAAAAGAGACCATGCAAGCCTAATCTCCCAAATGTATCATAAAAAAATCCCCTTTTCATTCTATTGACCATAAAACCCTGCACATACACAGTACATGGAATAATCACCTCACAGGGATAACGATTTGCACAGCTTGAAGAGTTTCTTTGACACTCACAATGATCTAACTGGTTAGATAATTATGTTTTAATACATCACTGTCTAATTATTCTTTACAGGACTGCTAAGGCGCTACAAGTTACTGGCATATATACAACATCACTATCATTTTAGGAAAGGAAGGACATGTAACTGCTGTTAAATAATTTCCTTGCCCATCACGTAGCCTGAAGTTGACAACTTGTCACCTTGGTAACACAATGATGTGAAATTTTTAAGACAACAGTTTGAAAGAAAAAGTCTCATCTAGAAATGGGGAGCAGGAATAAGGTGGCTGAAGGTAGATTTGCTATTCACAGTATAGTATTTGTGGCTCTGGCAGGGTTAAGTGCATTTTGCTATCAGAAAACGATCTGATCAATAATTCAGGTTATTAGTAACACCCCATGTATATCCACAAATGCTCACACCTCTACAGGATTCTCGTGGAAGCTGCCACAGATTCATAGTGATTTTCTCTTTAGACCCAAGTTCCTTATTCATCTTGACTTGCAATCAGAAAAACCAGCTGAGAGATGTTAGGTGTCGGCAGCACCAGCCTGACTCTGCTGAGGTGTTTTCAGGGCTGATCAGCAGGGTGTTCCTCCCATAACTAAAGTACTAGTAGCACTTATTTTTCAAAGCTCTTTCTCAACAAAATGTCAAACTGAAATGCTAGTTATGGGTAACTACTCCTAATCCTGTCTGTAAATACAAACCTCTCGTAATAGGTAGCAACTAAACAACCTACCCTCAATGCAGGGATATTCTTAGCATTCTGTCATTTCGTATTAGCAGAGCTCCTTTACAGAGTAAGCTTCAGCGATCTGATTTCCCTCCCTCTCCCCCCCCCAAGATGTGTTGAAGACCAGCAGTTTTATTCCTGAAGTAATAGAAGCCATCATACATTTTGCTCTGAGAGAAAGTGAAGCAGAATGGTCATTACTTGGCCAAAAGAGGAATGAGTAGTTTCCTGAATGTGCAATTAGACATCTAAGGAAATGGACTCCTTCACCCAGAAAGTCAGAGAACTAGAAATTAGTGGGAGCAAATAAAAGATCACATCAGCTTTGTGCAAAGTACAAATTAGAGAGAGAAGGAAATCCTCTAGATAAGTAGTATTAAGAAAAATGAAGGGGGAGATTTTCCCACTTGAGCTGCACATCAGCAGTTAAAGTACATCGATACCAGGACACAGTCTAACTACTTGCTAAACTTCATGAAGGCTTATTACCAAACCCAAATATCTGCTGGAAAAACAGAAACATTTCCCCCTCCCCAAAGTCACAGTTTATATAGTGTGAGAGGAGGATTTTCTTTATATCTGTGCTGCTTCTTCAGCTGACAGAAAGGCCAGGATTCTTAGATGCTGCCCCATCCCTGGCAGTGTTCAAGGTCAGGTTGGATGGGGCATGAAAAAACCTGCTCTAGTGGAAGGTGTCCCTGCCCGTGGCAGGGGATTCAAACTGGATGAGCTTTAAGCTGCCTACGCAGGATTTGGAGAAGGCTGAGGTTCTGAATGACTTCTTTGCCTCGGTCTTCAACAAGAAAGGCTCTCACTGCACCACCCAAGTCTTGGAAGTCAGACACAGGGACTGTGAGAATGAAGATCTTGGGCCCACTGTAGGAGAGGATCTGGTTTGAGACCATCTTAAGAACCTGAATATGCACAAGTCCATGGGACCTGATGAAATCCATCTGCGGGTCCTGAAGGAGCTGGCGAGTGAAGTTGCTGAGCCACTGGCCTTCATATTTGAGAGATCATGGCAGTCAGGTGAAGTTCCAAACAACTGGAAAAGGGGAAATACAACCCCCATTTTCAAGAAGGGGAAAATGGATGACGCAGGGAATTACAGAGCAGTCAGTCTCACCTCTGTGCCTGGCAACATCTTGGAGCAGATTCTCCTGGCAGGNAAACAACTGGAAAAGGGGAAATACAACCCCCATTTTCAAGAAGGGGAAAATGGATGACGCAGGGAATTACAGAGCAGTCAGTCTCAC